>CM076575.1:936419033-936726921 GCA_034641835.2 Pinus albicaulis | reverse complement strand
GCACCAATTCTATTTCCCGAGGCATCACATTCCACAATAAAGGTTTTTGTGAAATCTAGCGTAGCTAAGACTGGTGCTAGGCACATTGCCTCTTTAAGATGTTCAAAGGCCTTAGTTGCTTCAAGAGTCCATGAAAATGCATCTTTCTTCAATAATGTTGTTAGAGGTGCCGCTATTCTCCCATAATTCTTAACAAACTTGCGATAATACCCTGTTAACCCGAGAAATCCTCGCAACTGCTTTATGGTTGTGGGGACTTTCCATTACTTAATGGCTTTAATTTTGTTAGGGTCTACCTTAACACCCTCGTGAGATACAATATGACCCAGATATTCCACCTCTTGTACTCCAAAGAAACATTTGGATGTTTTTTAATATAATTGTTTCTCCTGCAATAGTTTGAGCACCCTGTCAACATGTTCAACATGATCCTTCCAAGACCTGCTGTAGATTAGTATATCATCAAAAAATACTAGCAAAAATTTTCTAAGGAAGGGTTTGAAAATGGAATTCATCAACCCCTGAAATGTAGAAGGTGCATTGGTAAGGCCAAAAGGCATGACCAAAAATTCATAATGACCCTCATGAGTTTGAAATGTTGTTTTTGGAATATCTTCAGTCTTCATTCTAATTTGATGATATCCTGAACGAAGATCCAACTTGGTAAAATAAATTGCTCCATGTAATTTATCCAATAATTCATCAATCACAGGAATGGGAAATTTATCTTTAATGGTGAGCTTATTGAGCTCCCTATAATCCGGACACATTCGCCACGATCCATCCTTCTTGTGTACCAATACTACAGGAGTAGAGAAAGAACTTTGACTAGGTTGAATTATACCCGCCTCTAACATTTCTGCAATCATATGTTCAATTTCGCTCTTTTTGACATAAGGATATCTATAAGGCCCGATGTTTGGAGGAACACTTCCTGGAATCAAATGAATAGCATGATCATGATCACGAATAGGTGGGAGTCCTTTGGGAGTTTCAAACACCTTGGAATGATTGTCCAAGACTTGTTGGAGATCTGCAGAAATAGATGATTTTGATGTTGGAACTTTTAGTGAGCATAATTGTGCAATTATGCCTCGTTATTCTTTCTTTAGAAGCTTTGTCATGACATTAGAGCTTATTATCTTTCTCGGCTTCCCTGCAATACCCCGTAATTCGACTTCCTTTCCTTCTGAAAAAAATTCAAGAAAAGTTCTTGAAAATTAAAAGCTACCGTCCTCAAAGATTGTAACCATTGTACTTCTAGTACAACATCAGCACCTCCCATAGGAATGGAAAGCATTGGACTATTCAATACATATTCCCCCATGGTTAGCTTGATATTATGGCATTTTCCAGAGCAATTTATAGTTCCTCCATTTGCAACCATCACTTGACATTCTGGTGCTGGGTACAGGAAACAAACAGTTCCGGGCGAGATGGAAAAAATTTGGGAAAATTTCCGACATTTGGTCAAAAGCGTCGGAACCAAGTGTCGGAATTTCCGCCAAATGTACTAGTGAAATGTATTTTGTTCTAAATGTAAAGTTGCAATGCATACCTTTTGTGTGTTTTGCACATTATTGAGATCAAAATATTGCTCCATCTATAGTATCCATGTTACAAGATCCTTTCCATCAAACTTCCTCATATCCATTTTTGGAATATAATGGTTCTTCCCTCCAACATTATAGTTTATGAAATCACGATTAACATTTATTTTGATCTCATCATGAGTTTCCTCTGCTATCTTTTCACCATTAGGAAAAATTTCTTGTATCAACTTTGCCAAACCTTCTATATCTACTTTTAGATCATTCTTCATGTTTCCATGTTGTCTTTCATTTTTTCATCGATCTTATCTTCCATGTCATCCATCTTAGCTTCCATGCCCACTTCTATGTCATTCATATTAGCTTCCAAACCATTCATCTTAGCTTCCACACCTTTCTTCAAAACTTCCATTTCATTTTTTGTTGCTCTTTGCGAGAACGAAATTTGTTGCACTTGCTCTTATAATTTTGATATGTCATGTTGCCATTCTTCATATTCATGAGTCATAGTAGAGCCTTCTAAAGGTTTAATGGGTGTTGAATTATTTTTAGGGGCCATTTTAGAATCCAATACTGATATCTATTCTACAATATTCCCTTGGAATCAATTCAACTTGATTCTTCAAACAAGACTTATGCAATTCGAAAAAAAGAATACACACCTTATTGAAATTGAATTATCTCTATAATTACAAATCCTCAATATCTAAAATTCAGCCCTAGAGTAGCCCTCTAAAGCTTCTTTCAAATGCCACAGGTCTGATCTGATTTGGATTCTTCAAGGCAAAGTTATGTCTAATCTCTCACAATGACCCAATTATGGACTGGTTAGGTAGAGAGAAATTGTACGACTTTCCACGTGTCACTGTTTCCTACTTTGGCTCTAAAATTGATAAACAAAAAGCTACAGTCCATGTAATTGTTGCCACTTTTTACATCATTCCAATCCAATGCTCAGAGAGAGAGCTATGAAGATTTTGCCACGGTCACCTCTTTGAGATGAAATTCAGAAGCCTGAAAAATACCTAACTTCTAGAGATCATATATCCGAAAATTTTGTGAAACCAGATCTAAAATTTTGCGACAATGTTCCTCAAGATTTCGGCTTCGTACTCTAAAAATTTAAGCTTCTTAACCTTCGTATAAACAAAGTTATAGCGCAAATTACATGATTACCTGTTTAGGTTAAATTCAGGAGCCTGCAAAATGACCTAAATTCCACAGATTATATCTCAAAAAATATTGTGAAAAAAGCTCTGAAATTTTGTGACGATGTTCCTCAGGATTTTGGCTTTGTACACTAAAAATTTCAGCTTCTGAACCTTTGTGGAAAAAACGTTATAGTGAAAATGCCAAGATGACCTGTTTGGAACAATGAAACCCTAGAATCCAAAGCTCTGATACCAAATGTTGTGAAACCAACTCCAAAAATAGAAGAAAAGAGATATCAATGCCTTAGAAATAAGCCACTTTGAGGGGGAAACCTCCAATACATTACATGTATGAAAATTTCTTGGATGATAGAAATTACAAAACCTCCTTTCTATATATAGGAGTCCATGGGGCCATAATG
Organism: Pinus albicaulis; assembly: GCA_034641835.2. Lineage (NCBI taxonomy): Eukaryota > Viridiplantae > Streptophyta > Pinopsida > Pinales > Pinaceae > Pinus > Pinus albicaulis. Next base: position 936,723,798 of record CM076575.1, on the reverse strand, counting down.
TAATCCTAGCCAACCTAACAATAATAATTTAAGGGCACAATAATAATAATATGGGGCTTACAGGGGTAAAATAATAATAATAAGGGGGTTACACTAACAACAGTAAGGGACTATACTAGTAATATAGAGACCTAACACTTATCTAGATGTATCTCTACATTAGACCCCTGTTCTTAACGGGGTGACAACGCCGCCCATCATTTAATCATTGTCCGAGGGGTCAAGGGGGATGGTGGCAACCTTTTGGAGTGCGCTCCCCCCCCCCCCCTGAGTAGGGGATTTCGGGGGCAGCGCCCCCGAAGCTTAAAAAATATGTAAAATTTTCTTGTAAAATATTGTAATTTTGTAGTAAATCTGGGCCATTCATTAGGCAGATGATCTTACAGTAGAATTTATGTTTAATTTAGGGTTTTTTTTCGCTAGAAGGAAACCCATGTGTTTCATGAGGGTATTGTATGGCGACAGTGTATTGTGTGTATACTCTGAGTGAGAAATAGGAAGGGGGACTGTGAGAGAGACTAGAGGATATTACATCGGATCTGTTGTAGGTTGTGTCTCTTCATCTTGCTGGATAATATAAAGAAAGGACTGGTTGTTTGGGGTGGACGTAGCCCAAATTGGGTGAACCTCATGTATCTGTGTCCCTCTTGTTTTCTATGTTTTATGTGTTTGTGTTTCCACATATTTTATGTGTTCCATTACTCTGTAATATATAATTTTATAACAAATTGTATCAGAGGCGAAGGTCTATTTGTCTTATAAACTCGTAGGAAAGAAGGGAACCTGGTTCGAGTGGGAGCAATGGCGGAAGATGGTAGGTTTAGGGTCCATAAATTTAACAGCCAAAACCACCTGTTGTGGAAGATGCAGATCGAATATTATCTGTATCAGAAATATCTGTACCTACCATTGAGCAAAAAAACAAAGAAGTCGTCGAGTATGACAGACGCAGAATGGGAGATTCTCGACAGAAAGGCACTTGGAATAATACGGTTGTGCCTCGCGGTGTTGGTAGCCTTCAATATTTCGTAGGAAACTACAATAGAGGGTTTAATTAAGGCATTGAAGAACTATATGAAAAACCCTCGGCCTCAAATTTCTTATGGAATGTTTATTCAATATGAAGATGTCAGGTGGTAGATCTATTGTGACGATTTAAATAAATTTAATACGGCTACCAGTCAGTTAAGTTTTTCAGGGGTAAGCTTTGATGATGAAGTTAGGGCTCTATTATTTTTGTGCTCATTTCCAGAAAGTTGGAATGGTTTAGTTATGGCCATTACTAACTCTGTCTCTGGATCTAGTACTTTAAAATTTGATGATGTTGTTGTGCTATCCTTAGTGAGGAAATGCGACGAAAAAGCTCTGGTGAGACATCAGGTAATGCTTTTAGTGTAGAGACTAGGGGAAGAAAAATGGAAAGAGGAAATATCTCAGCATATTATATTTAATCAAGGAAAGGCATATCCAAGTCCAAATCAAGGATAGTGTTCTAGAAATGTGGAAAGAAAGGACACCTGAAGAAATAATGTAAATCTTGAAAGGGAAAAGAAGGAGACACACAACAAGAAAACAATCATGAAGTAAATGTGATAGGTGATGTATTACAGTATGTTTTCATTATATATTTAGAAAATGTTACTGATTCCTAGGTGGTAGATTCAGGGGCCTCATTCCATGCCACACCTGATAAGAAATATTTTCATAACTATGTTTAAGGAGATTTTGGACAGGTTCGCTTGGGTGATGATAAACCCTGTAAAATCGTTGGAATGGGTAAATTTCTTGTAAAATAGTAGAATGGAAACCAATGATTATTAAAGGAGTTAAGACATGTTCCATATATGAAGAAAAATCTGATTTCAATAGGGCGGTTAGGTGGTGAAGGTTGTTGTGTGACAACTTTCATAGATAAAACCTAGAAGGTCACTAAAGGAGCCCTGGTAATAGCAAAAAGAAAAAAGGTTGGTACATTGTATTTATGCAATGGTATTTATAACTTTGTTAATGCTTTAACTTCCAAAGGAGCAGATGCAACATTATGGCATCATAGGCTCAGACACATGAGTAAGAAGGCGATGAATATTCTTCACTCAAGAAATTTGTTGTCGGGTTTGAAGAATATTGATTTGGATTTCTGTGAGAATTGTATTTATGGAAAACAGAAGAGCGTCATATTTATTAGAGTTAGGAAAGAAAAGAAGAGCGAAAAATTAGAGTTTGTGCATACATATGTGATGCAGGAGCATCAAAGCTAAATTTCCATTAATCATTTGTGTGATTTAGGGGGTGAGATGTTTTAATTATTTATATAATTATTTTTCTCATTTTTAATAAATTAAGAGAGAAAATATAAATGTGAGGATTTTTGTAAATATTAATTAAATAATTAAGGATATGAGTGGATTTGAATTAGATATATAATCTAGGGATTATGAATTCCATAAACAAGACTTATTTGAGTCCAAAAAAAGGATAAATATAAATTAGATTTTAGTTGAGATTTGTGTGGAGGAATTTATGGAGTGGAATAAATTCATATTTATGTATAAATATGAGGTTTGTGTGAGGAAGAAAAGCAAGTGAGAAAATGAGAAATACAGAGAGAGTAAGGAATGGGCTGAGAGATTTTTGTAAAGGGTCGAGAGCCGAAAGGCCAATTATTGTAATATTCGGCCAGATGTTGGAGTTTGTAAATTTTATTATGTTTATTACATATCAACATTTTTTGTTTGTATAAGCTCTCTTTTATTTATGTAAGCTTTTAGCAATATCAAATGTTTCATTTAATGAAGAATTAGATGAGATTTTAATGCATGAAGGAAGCACTCGAGTTTTTATATGCTAGGATCTGTTTAACCTAGTACCCTGGCATCATTTGGTATCAGAGCAGGAAAGATGTCTGTTCTACATTTTGTTTTGAATCTGCAAGTATATTGATATGCCATAGATTAGTATGGAAATTGCAGGGAGACGATTTTCGTTGTTGAAGGTGATGCATAGTTTTAAAGCACTGTAGTGGAGTGCGGCCTTGGTGCGGACGTAGGCAAATACACCTAGGAAAAACGTTGAAACATTGAAAGTGTTGGACTGTTCGGGCTTTATTAATTGCAATATACAACTATGCAATGCTATTTAGATGGGAACGTCGAACGTAGTCATCGTAATCATAGTTTCACGTTTTAGCATCGCAGAGTGGAATGCCATCTGCGTTGAGGTTAGTACAGTCAAGCTAATACGACTGTGGATCCAAGCCATAAATATCAATATTTTATTTTCATTGACATTGCTAGTTATCTTGGCATAGAAAATGCGTTGATATTTCTGGGTATATTGGCATAGTCATTGCGTGAATAATTGTTGGTGTGATGAGAGTTGAGTGTGGAACTAGCACGGATTCTAACGACTGTGGTTTCTGGATCTTGGAGAGGCAGTGATGCATGGTTGGGGTCGGTGCAAATTGGAAAGTAGAGAGGGGAGATAACCTCTGCATGAAATCATGGTGATTTACTGTGTGTGGAGGAGGCGTAGATGTGAATCAAGGATATAATTACAGCATAAATACTCCTACCAAATATGTGTTGGCATATGCGTAGGGACTGCAAGAGTCTAGTGGCCTTGACCGCAACACAGAGAAGCATTGTCAATGGATTAATGGGAACACTTCCAGAAATGCAGAGTAAATGATTTTGTTACATTGAACTATATATATATATATATATATATATATATATAGATATATATTCATTTTTCCTTGTGCTAGTGTCCCATCTATAGCAGCGACTTCGTTTTGACTGTGTTACTATTTAAAATGGGATGGAAAATGCATTAGTCGATGTTGCTTGGCTACGTTGTTTGATAGCGGTGTTGATGGTTGTGAAGCCGTGGACTCAAACATCTTGTGGTGGTTTGTGTTTTATTTTCTTTGAGATCATTACAGTCACAAGCAATTACAAATTGTAGATTCGAGCTGTCAATATCGTGGTTCATCATTATGTTTCAAGTATAATGTAATTACAGTATGGATAGTGGTAATGATTTCTCTATTTTCTTGGGTCGTTTTTTGGTATGGAATGATAATTTCATTACGGATTGAATGCTGGCTTGTGTGAAGAGTGGGTTCACAAAAAAAAAAAAAGGAAGCATTTTGTTTTGAAGAACAGATTCCACATTTGATAATGCAACAATTTTTTATTCCATTTGTTATATTTTCTAATTGATATAATTGCACATAGAATGATGAGGAATGAACCAGTTTGGAGAGTGAATTTGGGACTTAGTATAATTGAACATTTTTCTATACTAAATTGTGAAGTGGAAATTGTGCTTTCTACATCAAATTTTTGGAAGCCAATTGTACCAATGCACTTAGAAAAAAGGGCATGTGTGGGGCTTGTGAAAGAGGTGCGGCTCCAGTGGAACATTCAAGGTATGGATCTAGTATTTCCACGGTACCACCTTCCAGCATAAGAAAAGGCCACTGGGATAGATCGAGGTAAATTTTTTGCAAATAATTCATGTACATTGTTTTTGGAGAATGTAATATTGAAAGGATATTCGGTTACATTAAGGTTTCATGTTTTCAAAGCAAGAAATTTAAATTGAAGAGATTGAGATGAGGGAACTTGGCTTAAGCTAAGAGGGGAGATTGTGCGTACTTTGAAGGGTTCTAACAATATTTGCTGGGAAATATTTATGTTAGAAAATTGTTGTTTAAAGATTTATTTGCTGGGGAGAAAATGGACCTTGCGCGTTCAAAGTAAGTCTGTAGAGGCTTGAATGTATTCCTAAAAGAATACGAAAGAGAAGGGTTGGATCATTTCAACCACAAGAAGATTCAAGGTAAGTGGTCATTGAATGAATCAATATTCATTGAGTAGAGGTATTTTAAAATCTGGATGATTAAATTTCCTTTCCATACTCGAGAAGATGATATTTTTTAAATGTTATGAAAGAGTGGAAATGTTTCAAGTGAGGAGGTATAAATGAATGGAAAAAGAATGAAAAATGTGCTAATCTTGGGTGATATAAAGAGAAACGTGCATTTTTATGTGAGAGGGTTTATTATGCATAATGTGGATTCTTCACAGTTTTGGTTAAGTCATTTTGGACAAAAGCTTGTAGTTGGAAAAATGAGAATTCTTTTGATTTGTGATTGAAAACACAATTTCTTGATGTTGTAAAATCTTTTTTTTTACCATCATGTGGCGGCATCTAAGGAGGTGTTATTCAGAATGGATGAGATGTACGAGTTGTACATTATTCATCGAAGAGGTTAAAAACGTGTTCTCTGTACACAGGTGAAGAGATGTGAATTGATGTTGTATGGTGCATAAAAGTGCAGGGAAAATGTTTGCATCAAAATGACGAGCTTTTGGTATGAAGGGCATGTGAGTATTTACAGTGACAAAGATGGCACAAAAAAGTGAAATCTAGAGAGTTGTAAATGCAAGGGAAAGGTTTGTTAAATAACCTTGAAGGGAGCATGAGGTATGGTAATTCAAAAAGGTATTTTTGAACATTGAAAATTGAATGGTTTATTTATTTCACCATAAAATAAATTTTGGAAAACATGGATTTCATTTCGATTAAAGATTTCAACATCATGTGAAATGATAATGGGAAACTGATAAGAATGGAGTATGAAAGAGAGTGAAGATTTTACATCCTAAAATGTATTAGGGGTGTATGTTTTTTGGAGGATTGTATAACTTGAATTAAGTCAAAATATCTGCTATTATGATTATTGGGTCAAACCTTGAAGTTAAAACAGATATTAGAGCCAAATGAAATTTTGGATAGTTTGAGTTAAGATTGAGTATTTTTCATCCCAGATGAAGAGTTGGTGTAAATTCTAAAGTCAAAGAGTCGTAAGCTAAATCAAAGGTCTGAATGTAATTGGGTGCATGATCGACGGAGCCCGACACCCAAAGAATTGGTCATTGTAACACATGAGTTACTAAAGTGTTTGTTGCAGCAAAGTGAAGCAAGAGGGTTGCCAGAGATTGATTCCAAAATAGAGAACCGAAAGAGCTCAAGCGCCGGAAGAAAGTTTGCATTGTTGAATGGCAAGTGTAAGGACTTGCTGGAATGAAATCCACACGTGAACAGATGATGTTCACAAAGGAGGAGAATATGACTGTTGATAGTCATTTCCGAAGATCTGATGAAGACCACAATAGAAGGAAGAAGAAGGAAAATGCCAAGGTAAGTGGCATATGTGAACAGTTGACTGATGAAGATTATGAGTGGGAGAAGGCTGAGATAACAGTTCACCTTGAATTGTTAATGGAATTTTTGCAGAAAAATGTGAAAGACCAAACACGTGGTTGGACCATGAGAAAGAAGGTAAAGTGGAAGAGACGACACGCAAAGAGGGAACAACAGGTAAACATAAAGTTGACAGAAGAGCTGAGGAAGCTTGAGCAGATGATAAGTGTGCAAACGATGTGTGAAGAACTCAGAGAGGCTGATTTTAAAATGGAAGTTTCCATTTGTGGCCCGAAACAGGGTGAAATTATGGGTGAAGAGATCAATGAGGAATATCTCATGAACTATTGGGATAGTTCAGAAGAATTTGAAGATGTGTTGTCGAGAGAAGAAGATGAGGCTATGAAGCCTTTTATTTTTAAATCTCACAGTTTATGTATGTTTGCAAGATGTGCGGAAGATGGTGAACAGTCTGATGAAACTGTCACAGAGATGAAGGAAACTCTTGAGGTGGAGTGTGATGTAGAATTCCTTTCAGAGGAGGAAGGTACTGATTTGTTGCAGCAGGAGCAGGAGCATAGTGGAATTGCTGAAGAGATATTCCAAGGAGGTAAACAAATGTATTTGTTTAGTGAATTTTCTTACGAAATTTTACAATGTGATGGAACAGAAACCAGGACAACTCAGGAAGATTTCCAGAAGAAGGATGAAGTTGGGAATGATGGTTGTGATAAAGTGTTGGAAAGATTTCATATGAAAATCAAGTTCTTGGAACGATGGCTTAAGGAACCTAAGGGAGAAATGAAGCTTGCAGAATCTAATCCAAAATAAATTGCAGTTACTATGCATGATAGGGATGAAATGTTTTTAAAATTTATAGAGTTGAATGAATGTTATAACTTTTCAGATAATAATGTAATTGTAGGTACATAAAACGACATTAACAGATATGATGTCGAAATCATAGAAATTGAGAAAAAATTATTTGGAGTTGAGATGAAAAATCAGAAGTAGCAAGGAGGCTGTGTCTGTAGAGACATAAAGGAAACATTGAACCAGGAGGATAAAGATGGAAGCAGCAAGCAGTGCAAAACAGGATCTATTGAAGTCTATAAATTCGATGATGGGAGATTGGTGCTTGAAGCATCAAAAGAGACCGAAAGGTCTTTTCTTTTTAAAACTAATAATTTGTTGGTGAATCCAGGTACAACACCAGACGAGCGAGTTGTCGCTATAAAAGAAATCAAAGATTATAGTTGTAATCAAGAAGGAGTTCTTGATTATTCTTCATTGCAGAAATTTGAGTGTTCATCTCAGTTAGAGACGAAAGGATTTGACAAAGAGTAAATACTCCAAATAATTGGCAAAAGAAAGTGTTGGAGAAGACGATGGAATCCAATCGACAGAGTGAGCGATGAGTTACCAAATCGAGTTGATACTTTGAAGGAACAGTGGCATAACAGAGTTTGGAATCCTGGAGGGAGCAATTCATCGGGACTTGTGGCTGTGACATTGTTACATAAAAGTGACAGACCTCATAGAAAGGAGTCTATGGAAACTTCTCTACATGGGGAGTCTGATGCAGGAGCATCAAATCTAAATTTCCATTAATCATTTGTGTGATTTAGGGGGTGAGATTTTTTAATTATTTATTTAATTATTTTGCTCATTTTTAATAAATTAAGAGAGAAAATATAAATGTGAAGATTTTTGTAAATATTCCTTAAATAATTAAGGATATGAGTGGAGTTGAATTAGGTAGATAATCTAGGGATTAGTAATTCCATAAACGAGACTTAGTTGAGTCCAAAAAAAGGATAAATCTAAATTAGATTTTAATTGAGATTTGTGTGGAGGAATTCATGGAGTGGAATAAATTCATATTTATGTATAAATAGGAGGGTTGTGTGAGGAAGAAAAACAAGTGATAAAGTGAGAAATACAGATAGAGTGAGGAATGGGTTGAGAGATTTTTGTAAAGGGCCGAGAGCCTAAAGGCCAATTATTGTAATATTCGGCCAGATGTTGGAGTTTGTAAATTTTATTATGTTTATTACATATTAGAATTTTTTGTTTGTATAAGCTCTCTTTTATTTATATAATCTTTGAGAAATATCAAATGTTTTGTTTAATGAAGAATTAGATGAGGTTTTAATGCGTGAAGGGTTTTTATATGCTAGGATATGTTTAACGTAATACCCTGGCATCAATATGTATGGGGACTTGCTTAGGTATCATATCTCGGTGGCTCTCGTTATTATGTTACTTTTATTGATGATGCAACTAGAAAAACTTGGATTTATTATATTCAAAATAAATCTGATGTATTTGATACTTTCAATAAATGGAAATATTTATTTGAGATTGAGATAGGAAAGAAGTTAAAGTGTTTGAGATCAGAAAATGGAGTTAAATATTACAAAAAAGAGTTTGGTAGGTATTTTTCAGAGCATGGAATTCACATAGAGAAGACAGTTCCAAGAACACCACAAGAAAATGGTGTCAGAAAGGATGAACAGAACAATCATGCAGCGTGTAAGCCGCATGAGATTGCATGTAGGATTTCCTTTACAATTTTGGGTAGATGTTGTAGATACTGTTGTTTATCTAATAAATAGAGGGCCTTCAAGTTCCTTGGATGGTGGTATTCCAGAGGAGGCATGGACAGGTAAAAAGATAAACTGATGGCATGTTACCTTACTAAACCCACAATTTCCCTTTTATGCATATAACAATGCACCTCCAATTTTGAGCCCCGTTTAAATCTCAAATAATCTGGGCCAATCTACAATATTTATCAACCTGACAATTTAAACAAATATTGCGGAAGCTTTAATATCTTGATGGTTATAAACCATAGAAACGACCCACTTTATAAAAAGCGAATCAACACACTTTCGAACCCCCAGTCTTCGCTCTTCCCTATACACTAATCTATATTCCCACAACATGTATCAAACCAAAGGTAATGAATCACCATCAAACCCTTTTTAACCAAATATCTAAGGGTTGATCACAATGTATTAAACCATTCACTTTTTGACACGAAACGCATTAAACCCCCGAAAAAAACATAAACCAACGCCTTATCTCTTTCGGGCCCCACCATAACCAATATTTAATAACCAATCACCAAAGCAAAGCGTGGGCCATACCTCAATTAACACCCATGCAACTCCATGTGTGATTGTCATTTGATATTTTGCTCTCCAGATCGGACGGTCCTAGTGCATATCGCGTTTTTTCCACGCCTGAACCTTAACGCTTAAAAGTTGCGCGATATGGGTGGTATTCTTCGGGTGACGTGTCCCAAAAGTATTGGATCCTATTTTTTTTGAAGTGGTTTTGCCCCGGACCAAAAGCGGCGCGACAAGGGTGGTATGGGTTTCCAAACCCACTTCTGGTAAATGAACAGTGTAACCTCGATTCCACGCGATTTAACTTATTTCCTTGCTTCTATTCAACTCGTGGTTCCTGCATTCAATAGAAAAAACCTTTATCTGTATTGTCTTGTTCAACAAACAACAAGACACGCTTTCACTTCGACAGAAAAATCTAATCCACCCTGTATACACAGAGCACGACCGTGGCTCTCTCTCCCAACAGAAATTCACAATTCTTCACAATGATTCACAGCAACATTAGAACGACTTCCGATAAGATTGGCCTCTTCACCGAGAACAACTAGACATTCCATACATACACAGAAGCACATATCTACAAGCATTCAGGAATATATGCATTTACACAGAGACTGAGTATGTTAACTACAGAGTCCAAACCATTCTCGCGCATACCATATAGATCGAATCCTTATCACAGGGTTCTTATCACACTGGTTCTCGCACACTCCCATCACAGAATATATATGCAGGCTCTTAATGCAATTTACAGAGTCTTACTCCTACCCAGCTTACGAAGATTCAAAGCCTTCTTCACACAGAATTTAACCAAAAAATGGACAGGGGGTACTGAAACAAATAAATTCACATATTTAGATGAAAGTACTTACAATCCTATAGGTTGGCCAGATTTTCGATCAAATGGCCCTTCTGCAACCTATTCTCTGCAGATCTCTCCTACACTCTATGCAGCCCTATGCAGGTCTCTACAAGTCTATGTAGGTCTGCCTTCTAATGCCCTTGAGACTTATTTTTATACAACTACTACAAATGAATCGATTCAGATTCTTTGATGACTCAACAAAACTCTTGAACTCCTATGGTTCTAAATTTAGCCTAATCCCTACCTGCTTTGAACTGACTCTTCACATTCTAATCAACTTCTCCTGTCCTCTAATCATGTGAGAGAAGTTACAATTTTTCTCTCTACATTTAACCAAAAATCACTCAAATATGAATAATTACATAGGAAATTAAAACCATGAAACCCCCCTATGTCTATCTATATACAAAATATCTTCTAGAGCCTAATGCCCCTGCATCAGACTCCCCAGGTTAAAATGATTCATGATCTCCTGATCATGTGCTTCCATCCTTATCTTCCTGGATCCCACAATTTATTCTGTAGTTGATCATCTGCTGCAACATTTTTCTTTTGTACTTCTCCAGGCTTCCACACTTTATGCTGCATCTTTCCATAGCTTCACTTTTATATTCTCTTTCTGTCCTTCTTCTGCTACTGCTTTTGCTTCTTTGTTCTCTTGCTGTTGTCTTCCTCTGAGACACTTTCACCATCAGCTTTCTTATAAATTCAATTTCTCTGTCTAATCTGTCTTCTGACTGCTGGATACTGTTCCTCCTTGCTTGCTGAACTTCTACTTCTGTTTCTTCTTGATGAGTTCTTATTTTTTGAACTCTCACTGCTTCTTTTTCTTGTTGAGCCCTAGCTTGCTCAGTCCTTGCTGCTGCCCTAGCTCCTGTGCTAGCTTCAGCTATATCTGTAGCTCTTCTTAATCCTATGCTTACTACCACCCAATCATCCATACCCTCTTGTTATCTACAACAATAAAAATCTTTCTTATTGTTAGCCATGATAATTTATTCACTCTCTAGCTTCAGCAATTTTCTGGACTGGTATTTAAATTGCCAGTCACTATCATCATCTCTTTTCTTCTCCTGGACTAACCATCCTTTAGTCCATCCATCAGTACCTGCAATCATAAAACAAACATCGAAGTTATAAAATATTTGTGTCTCTTCCTCCTCTTCTGGCAGCACTTCAATTTGTTGCTCCAACATTTCTTCCAGCAACACTTCAAGCAGTTGTTGCTCTGCCATTTCACTCTCTTTTCCAAATGCTTTCAGTAAACATTTCAGCCATCCTTTTCCAAACAATTCATCAATATGCTGCAACTCAGTTTCACCATCTTCTTCTTCTTCTTGGACAATCTTCAGTGATTGTCTTTCATCCTCTTGATTGATTCCAACAATCAAATCAAGTTCTTCAAATACTTCATTTTCATCTTCTATCAGAGTAAAACTATGATTCTCCACTACTGTAGCAGCCCCAAAAGTCTGCCACACTGTCTTCTCTTGGCTATTCAAACAAATCAGCTCCTTCTTGTCATTATCAGTAACAACAAGTCCCTTCACATGAGGCATGATAGCCTAACCTTCCGTCTTCCGCAACAGTTCATCATCCTTCAAGACAACTCCAAAATATGGATTGTCTTCTGCCGTACCTGTCAACACAGCCAAATCATCAGTTTCAACACCACAAGACCCAATGGCCTCAATTGATGATTCAATCACCAATTCCTCTTTCTGTAGTTCTAAGTCTTTTCTGAGACTTAGAAAATCTTCCCTCCTTTGCATAGAATCCTGTAGATTTAGCAACTTAATTTCCTCATTCCATGGATTAAAATCTCCCACATAATTATCTTCCTCTTTTAGTTGATTGCACAATGGTGTCAACTTTTATCCAGCATCAAAAAAATATGCATTCACAAAACAATTGTCAAAATTTTTTTTATAAGGCCTCAGTGCCTTTCTCTCTTCTGCCAGCATTTCAGTATGCTATCCTGAAATTCCTCCATTCTCTACCAGCACATTAGTATGTTGATTCCAATCCTTCAATTAATTCTCGAGACTGTCAACTAGCCTCTATTCTGCACCATCCTCTTCAAGGATGCCTCCTTGCTCTAGTTCATAAAAATGAACCTTCTCATTCTCAGTAATCTTTGCCTTTACAATCTGAACACCTTTTTTCTGTGTTTCTATCCTCTCCTCCATAACACTTAACTCATACCATGAATCTATCATCTCATCTGAGAAAACATTCATACTGTTTTCACTACCTTTCTTTCTATCACAAGTCAAGTTTCCTGCTGTCACTATCTCTTCAGCCTTCATCAGAATAGAATTCTGATCTTCCATCCCTGCAATAACTTTAGTTATCTATCCATCACTTTTCACTTGGCCATTTAATAAAATAAAATTTTCATTATCAGCATTAATAACAAATTTATCATCATCAGACATAACTGTCATGTTCCCATTGAAGCAATCTCTTTCATTAAACAAGGAATTTATGAATTCCTTTTGCTGCAGTAACTCAATCTGATCTTCATCTGAAAGATAATCATCATATGTGACTTGGAAACTTATAGCTTCATCCAATACAGTTTCATCACATGAACTGTCTTCTTCAATACCTGCATTCACACAAATCTTGTCAGTTTGAAAACCATAAGATCCCATGGTCTCATTTCATGATTTAATCATCAAATCTTCACGCTTCTCCAAGTCTTCTATACATTTCATATTCTTCAATTGTCTCCTCTTCAGTTTATTCAAGCTATCCAATTGATTGCTCAATTCCCAGCTTCTGGCCATAATCATAAGCTAAATCTCCTATGTTTCCAATATGTTGGAAAACAAAACCTTTCCCCAACTGTGTATGGACATGTTCAAAATATCTGGTTGTTCCATTTTCTTCCTTAGTGACAACATCAGCCGTTTGTCCTTCTCCACATGTTTTTTCTGCAAACATACAAACTTTTTCAGATGTAAAGTCATTTTATCCCTTGGTTTCACTTGAAGTTTCATTCTTCAAGTCCTTCTCCAAATACTCAATCATCCTGAGTATTTCCTCCTTCAGCTGAGCATTTATCATTTTCTCTCTCTTCATCTGTAGCCTCTGCCACTTTAATTTCTTCTTCATGAACCAACCAACTCTCTGGCTTTCTTTTATCATCAGTTCCAATTTGTTGAACTGCTCCCAGATCTCATCTACCTCTTTCCAATATTCTTCATCAGTGAATTTCTTCCTCATGCCATTTTCTTTGGCATATTCCTTCACTTTTCTGTTGTGGCCTCTCTCAGAACCTTCGCAATATCTGCTATGGCTATCAGTAGCCATTTTCTCCTCCATGAGTTCTTCACTCACAAGCTACATTAAGCCTCTGCAACAACAAGCTCTCTTGCTGCAACTTACCTCACCAATCCTTTCCTCCAGATCTGGGCTTTTGGCATGTATTGGTCCCCTATCTACTAGAACCTTTTGAGCACTCTCTTCTGCTCTCTCTAGGCTTCACTCTGCAACTTTTCAAGAACACATCTATTCTTCTGTCATCCAACCTCTGATGGGAATTATCCAGGTTCTGCCACTCTCTTTTCTTCACCTCAGAATCCTCCGCTGGATTCTTTTATCACTGCTCTCAAAGCTGTGATCTGCCATTTTTGCTGAGATTTCTTCCTCAATTTCTTGCACTCTGCATCCTACAAAAAAATCCTTCAAACCAGAGTTATATAAGGCTCATCACTCACCTTCCAAGATCCCTGAATGATCTTGCTTCTTCTTTCACCTGCACTGCATCTTTATCTGCTGCAATCTTCAAAATATTTTGTCTTCAACTTCAAATTATGCACATCCGGATACCTTCACTGCATATCTAATCAATTCTACAATTCTATTAAACATATTTAAAATCCAAACTTTCTTCCTGTTTCAGTACATGTGCATTTCAAAAACTAATTTTCAAAGAGCTTATCTAGCTCTGATACAACTTGATGGCATGCTACCTTACTAAACCCACAATTTCTCTTTTATGCATATAATGATGCACCTCCAATTTTGAGCCCCGTTTAAATCTCAAATAATCTGGGCCAATCTACTATATTTATCAACCTAGAAATTTAAACAAATATTGTGGAAGCTTTAATATCTTGATGGTTATAAACCATAGAAACAACCCACTTTATAAAAAGTGAATCAACACACTTTCAGACCCCCAGTCTTCGCTCTTCCATATACACTAATGTATATTCCCACAACATGTATCAAACCAAAGGTAATGAATCGCCATCAAACCATTTTTAACCAAATATCTAAGGGTTAATCACAATGTATTGAACCATTCACTTTTTGACACGAAACGCATTAAACCCTTGACAAAAACATAAACCAATGCCTTAGCTCTTTCAGGCCCCACCATAACCAATATTTAATAACCAATCACCAAAGCAAAGCGCAGGCCATACCTCAGTTAACACCCATGCAACTCAACGTGCGATTTTCATTTGATCTTTCACTCTCCAGATCGGACGGTCCTGATGCATATCACGTTTTTTCCATGCCTGAACCTTAACGCTTAAAATTTTCGCGATATGGGTGGTATTCTCCGGGTGACGTGTCCCAAAAGTATTGGATCACATTTTTTTTGAAGTGGTTTCGCCCTGGACCAAAAGCGGCGTGACAAGGGTGGTATGGGTTTCCAAACCCACTTCTGGTAAATGAACAGTGTAACCCTGATTCCACGTGATTTAACTTATTTCCTTGCTTCTATTCAACTCGTGGTTCCCGCCTTCAACAGAAAATCCCTTTCTCTTTATTGTCTTGTTCAACAAACAACAAGACATGCTTTCACTTTGACAGACAGAGCTAATCCACCCTGTATACAAAGAGCACAACCGTGGCTCGCTCTCCCAATAGAGCTTCACAATTATTCACAATGATTCACACCAACATAAAAATGGCTTCCGAGATGATTGGCCTCTTCTCACAAGACAATTATACATTCCATACATACACAGAAGCGCATATCTACAAGCATTCAGGAATATATGCATTTACACAAAGACTGAGTATGTTAACTACAAAGTCCAAACCATTCTCACGCATACCATATAGATCGAATCCTTATTACAGGGTTCTTATCACATTGGTTCTCGCACACTCCCATCACATAATATATATGCAGGCTCTTAATACAATTTACAGAGTCTTACTCCTACCCAACTTACAAAGATTCAAATCCTTCTTCACACAGAATTTAACCAACAAATGCACAGGGGGTACTGAAACAAATACATTGACATATTCAGATGAAAGTACTTACAATCCTCTAGGTTGGCCATATTTTCGATCAAATGGCCCTTCTGCAGCCTATTCTCTGCAAATCTCTCCTATTCTCTGTACATCCCTATGCAGGTCTCTACAGGTCTATGCAGGTCTGCCTTCTAATGCCGTTGAGAATTATTTTTATACAACTACTACAAACGAATCGATTCAAATTATTTGATGACTCAACAAAACTCTTAAACTCCTATGGTTCTAAATTTAGCCTAATCCCTACCTACTCTGAACTGAATCTTCACATTCTAATCGAATTCTCCTGTCCTCTAATCATGCGAGGGCAGTTACAATTTTTCTCTCTACATTTAACCAAAAATCACTCAAATATGAATAATTACATAGGAAATTAAAACCATGAGACGCCCCTATGTCTATCTATATACAAAATATTATCTAGAACCTAATGCCCCTACATCATAAACTACTCCTTTTTTAAAGCCTTTTGGTTGTGAGGCCTTTTTCCATATTAATAAAGAAAATAGAACAAAGCTTGAGGAAAAACCAAAGAAATGTACCTTTATTAGATATGGTGTTAATGATTTTGTTTATCGCTTATATGATTATGAAAATCATAAAATAATTAGGAGCAGAGATGCAATATTCAATGAAAGAGTCTTGTATAAGAACCAGTTGCAGGAAAGATACAAGAAAAATAATACACTGTTCTTGATGAGATCACAGAAATAGTAAAGGTGCCTGAAAATAATAATAATCAGCATCCACAACAACAACAATGACCACAACAGCAACTGGCACCTAAAAATCCTGAAATTGGTGTCAGAAGTTCTACCAGGATAAGTACACCCCGTGAACGATACTCTCCTTCATTATATTATTTATTGTTGATTGATTCTGGTGAACCCGAATGTTATGAAGAAGCAATGCAGGTTGAAACTAGGAAGAAGTAGGAGCTAGCCATGAAAGAAGAGATGGAATCCTTAATACATAACCAGACTTGGGACTTAGTCAGGTTGTCTACAGCTAAAACAACATTGCAGAATAAATGGGTTTACAGGTTGAAGGAAGAAGATGGATGAAAAAAAAAGTACAAAGCTAGATTTGTGGTGAAGGGGTTTGAACAGAAGAAAGGTATTGAATTTGATGAAATATTTTCTCCTATTTTTAAGATGACTTCAATCAGAACTATTTTAAGTCTTGTAGCAATAGAAGCAGGGAAAATTTTAGGGGCTAATATTCGCATTTGGGATAATTTTCCATGTTTTTTCCAAAAAAACGATTCACCAATTTTATTTTTTTTGAAAATTGATTCACCAAAAATTTATAGTATAAATTATTTTACCCTAAAAATCGCCAAAATTTCATATATACTAAGATAAAATAATTAAAAACCTAAATATTTTTACAAAAATATCGTCAAAAATTTTACAATTTACATATTGGGGACAAGTAAGATTCGCCAATATTTTAAACTTGAAGATAAACTTCCATCCTTAAAATTTTCTCTAAATAGAAGATTTACATCTTGAAGAGTTAGATGTGAAGACAACATTTCTCCATGGAGATTTGGAGGAAGAGATCTATATGCAGAAACCACAAGGATATGAGGTCAAAGGGAAGGAAAAATTAGTGTGCAAGTTAAAGAAGAGCGTGTATGGCTTAAAATAGGCTCCAAGGAAGTGGCACCTAAAATTTGATAGGTTTATGTTTGAACAAGGTTATACTAGATGTCGCTTTGATCATTGTGTTTATCTAAAAAATAAAAATCATGACAGATGATATTATATTGTTATTGTATCTAGATGACATGCTCATTGCAGGGTCTAACATGCAGGAAATAAATATACTCAAAAGAGAATTGGAAAATTCATTTTCAATGAAGGATTTGGGAGTTGCAAAAAAAATCCTTGGTATGAGAATAATTAGAGACAGGAAAAATTTCAAATTACCATTGTCTTAGAATGAGTACATACAAAAGGTGTTGGAAATATTTAATATGCAAAATGCAAAACCAATTAGTACACATTTAGCTAGCCATTTCAAACTTAGTAAGAATATGTGCCCCAAGACTGAAGGAGAAATGGATTATGTGTCTAAATTTCCATATGCATCAGCAGTTGGAAGCTTAATGTATGCAATGGCCTGCACAAGGCCTTATATTGCACATGTAGTGGGAGTTGTAAGAAGGTACATGAAAAATCCAGGAAAAGAACATTGGATGGCAGTGAAATGGATTCTCAGATATTTTAGAGGTACCACAAATCAAGAATTATGCTTTGGTGGTTCAAAAATTTCTCTACAGGGATATGTTGATGCAGATATGGCAGGTGATAGAGATAATAGGAGGAGCACTACAGGTTATGTATTTACTGTAGGTGGAACAATTGTCAGTTGGGTTTCAAAAAATCAAAGCATTTTCGCACTTTCAACAATAGAAGCAGAGTATGTTGCTGCTACAGAGGCTAGTAAAGAAATGATTTGGTTACAAATGTTTCTGGATGAATTGGGTAAGAAGCAGGATATGGGAAGGTTATACAGTGACAACCATAGTGCCATTCACCTTGCAAATAAATTAGCATTTCATTCCAGGAATAAACACATACAACTCAAGTACCGTTTCATACGGTCAGTGTTGGAAGATGGATAGTTGAAGCTGGAAAAGATACACTCTAGCTATAATCATGCAGATATGCTAAAAAAAGTTGTAACTAGGTTGAAACTAAAATTATGCTCAGTTTCAATTGGTCTTCAAGTATGATGATGAAGATGAGAAACAAATAGGTCCAAAGCAGAGTAATTTTCCAGCAAATGAAGCAGCAGTGGGGTTGCTACAATCAGTCTCCAAGTGGGATATTGTTGGGCGTGGAGCCTGATTACCTTCCTTAGCTAGATGTATCGCCATGTTGGACCCCTGTTCTTAATGGGGCAGTAACACCGCCCGTCGTTTAATCGTTTCCAAGGGGTTCCTGGGGGGGGGAGGGCGACGACGACCTTTTGGAGCCCCTCGAAGCTAAAATCAGATGTCAAATTTCCTTGTAAAATATTGTAATTTCGTTGTCAATTTGGGTTGTTCATTAGGTGGATGATTTGATGGTAGAAGTTATGTTTAATTTAGGGTTTTTTTCCCTAAAAGGAAACCCCTCTGTTTCATGAGGATATTTTATTGTGGCTATGTAATGTGTGTATACTCTGAATGAGAAATAGCAAGGGAGATTGTGAGAGAGAGTACAGGATATTACAATGTATCTGCTGTAGGTTTTGTCTCTTCATCTTGCTGGATAATATAAAGGAAGGACTGGTTGTTCGGGGTAGAGGTAGCCCGAATTGGGTGAACCATGTATATTTGTGTCTCTCTTGTTTTATATGTTTTATGTGTTTGTGTTTCCGCATATTTTATGTGCTCCATTGCTTTGTAATATATAATTTTCTAACAAAGACATTCTAAAAACAACATTTAGAACTCATGAGGGCCATTATGAATTTTTGGTCATGCCTTTTGGCCTTACTAATGCACCTTCCCCATTTCAAGGTTTTATTAATTCCATTTTCAAGCCCTTCCTTAGAAAAATTGTGTTACTATTTTTTGATGATATACTAATATACAACAAGTCTTGGAAGGGCCATGTTCAACATTTTGAAAGGGTGCTCAAACTATTGGAGGAGAAACAATTATATGAAAAAACCTCCAAATGTTTACTTAGAATACAGGAGGTGGAATATTTGGGTCATATTGTGTCTCATGAGGGTATTAAGGTATACCCTAAGAAAATTAAATCCATTAAGGAAAATAAAATCCCCATAACCATAAAGCATATTCAAGGATTTTTGGGGTTAACAGGGTATGCTCACAAGTTTGTTAAGAATTATTGGAGAATATTAGCACCTTTAACATCATTACTGAAAAAATATGCATTTTCTTGGACTCTAGAAGAAACTAAGGCCTTTGAACATCTTAAAGAGACAATGTGTCAAGTACTGGTCTTAGCTACGCCAAACTTCACAAAAACCTTTATTGTGGAATGTGATGCCCCAAGAAATGGAATTGGTGTGGTTTTAATGGAAGAAGGAAGACAAATTTATTTTCAAAGTCGTCCAATCGAAGGAGTGTATTTACATAAACCTATTAATGAGAAGGAAATGTTGGCAATACTACATGCACTAAAGCAATGGCAACCTTACCTAATGGGAAGACACCTCAAGGTAAAAGGAGATCATGATAGTCTTAAATACTTTTTGGAACAAAGATTATATTCAAAAGAGTAGCAATAATGGGTCACAAAGATGTTGGGTTGTGACTTTGAAAGCATCTACAAAAAAGGGAAGCAAAATATTGTTGCAAATGCACTCTTAAGAAAGGATGAGGATGTGGAGGCATTTCTTTGTGCCATTTCTATCATTCAACCTGAGTGGATAACCGAGGAAAGGGATGAATGGAAGAATCATGAAGAGGCATGGACACTCATTCAAAATTTGTAGCAAGATCCCAGTACATCTAAAAAATTTAGCTGGAAAAATCATTCAGTAGGGCACAAAGATCACATATATCTTTGTAAGAACTCCCAAATCAAACAAAATATTATTTTGGAATTACACACCTCTCCCTTCGGAGGGCACTCAAGATTTTTAAAAACCTAGCACAGGGTCAAGAATGATTTTTTTTGGGACGGAATTAAATCTGATATTCAAAAGTTTGTGGAAAAATATTTGGTTTTCCAAAAACAGAAAGTTGATACAATTAAGACCCGGGTCTGCTACAACCTTTATCCATTCCAAGTCAACATTGGGAGGAGGTTTCAATGGACTTTATCATAGGTTTACCCAAGTCTGAAGGAAATACTATCATCATGGTGGTAGTTGATAAAGGCACCAAGTATGCACACTTATGCATTATCACGTCCATTTAAAGCCAATACAATTTCTACTGCATTTATGGAAACAATTCAAAAGCTACATGGAAACCCAAAGATTATTGTAAGTGACAAAGATCCCATTTTTACAAGATTTTTTTGGATGAAATTATTTTCTTGTTTGGGTACTCAATTAGCTCATAGATCATCATATCATCCTCAATCTAATGAGAAAATGGAGATAGTGAAAAAATGTTTGGAAGGATATCTTCATTGCTTTGTATCTGATAAACAGACACAATGGGTCAAGTGGTTACCTCTGGCTAAATGATGGTATAACACTTCCTTCCATACTATAGCAAAAATGACCCCATTTATGGCACTTTATGGATATCATCCACCATCCATCACATCACCTTTAAGAGAAAATTCTAAGGTTAAATAAATGGAATATCGCATCGAGCATGAGCAACAAGTTCTGCAACTCTTAAAGGATAACCTCACTTTGGCACATAATCAAATGAAACAACAGGCATATCAACATCACAGCGAAAGAAGTTTTGATGTAGGTGACTGGGTATTTTTATGGCTACAACCATACAAACAAATGTCCCTCAAGAAATCTAAGAAGGATAATAAATTATCACCAAACTATTATGGTCCTTACAAGGTGTTGCAAAATATTGGTACTATGGCATACAAATTGGAGCTTCATGCATCTTCCCGAGTGCACCCAATTTTCCATGTTTCATGCTTAAAGAGGGTTATAGGTGACAACCTCCTAGTTCAAACAATATTTCCAGAAATTGACGATGAAGGGAAAATCATATTGGAACCTGAAGAAATCACGTAAACAAGAAATTGACAACTACGAAATCGATCAATTTCAGAGTATCTCATCAAGTGGAAGAACTTACCCACTCAATATTTGACATGGGAGGATGACAATTTTATACAGAAGCATCCATAACTACTAAAGCGTTGAGGACAACACATTTTGTAAGGAGAGGGGCATGTTAAGTCCCTATAATACTAGTGTATCCTCTTACTGTTATTGTTAGTGTAGCCCCCTTATTGTTATTGTTGTTCCCATGTGTTCCACATATTGTTATTATTGTGCCCCATAAAAGCCCACTATTGTTATTTTTGTGCCATTACATTGTTATTGATATATTGGCTAGGATTATAATGTGACCCCTGGGACTCCTATATAGAGAAAGGAGGTTTTGTCATTTGTATCGTCCAAGCAATTTTCATTTATGTAATGTAAAGGAGGTTTCCCCCACGAAGAGGTTGATTTATAAGTCGTTCATCTATGTTTTCTTCTATTTTGGGAGTTGGTTGCATAACATTAGAAAAAACCTGAGGTGACACGTGGCCTACTCGGGAAAGGCCACGTGGCCTTGTTACATTGGTCAAAATTTGTTATGGATTGATGAATGAACCTGACGAGATTCAAACCAATGACCTATTTTCAAGCTATCCAACACCTTACCATTACATCGTTGGAGAGACTTTTTATTTGTAGCGTGTGTGCAACAGGGATGTTTTATTTAAGGTGTATGGTATCACATATGGAGGGGAGGGATATGGCGGGAGCTCGCCATATTTGGCGGCTCCACCATTTTCCTCGACATGGTTATCAATCAATAAAGTTATCACAACACCTACACGCTATGAGTAATGACCTAGGGCCATAAAAATTAACATATACATTGTATATTATATTTTGGGGTGGCGGTCCATTGACCCTACCTCCATAACTTTTAAAAATTAAATTACGTCATACAACCATTCGTATATCATTCCAAAATCGTGCATGTTGAGGATCGAACACCTGACCTTCACTATATAACTATATTGCCCAACCGTTGAGCCATGGTGGGATTTTTTGAATAGTTTACATACCAAATTTGTTTTAAGTTGTAGGAATAAAGTATTTATGACCTAATTTGGAGGCCAAATTGAGTGTTCCAAAATCCTAAACATGGGGTTTTTGGCGTTTTGAACACATTGGAAGCATTATTTTGACGATTTGGAGCTTGTAAAAAGATGTAATTGAGAATTTGAGCATCTTAATAAAGTGGTCACACTTGAAGCGGACCTAAAGATGTATTCCAGGAGGGTTGTACTTCATTATCAACTTGTCTTATTTTTCACGTTTCTATTTTCAGTCTCCATTCTTTTCTTTTCCTGCAAATGATTATCAAGTTTATGTGCTTTTGAAATTTTGATCCATTGCATAAGAATACATAAAATAACTTGTAATTCATTCAATAATACATTCGTTTTAGTTTTTGATAGAAATTTCTATCAAAGCTCTATGGCGGGTGAAGGTTTGACAGCTATTGCCAGTTTTTACATGCTCACAATATCCGAGCTCAAGAAAGTAGAAGGATCACTTGAAGAATTCAATCCTAAAATTGGATCAAGAATAACACCTTTCCATTATTTTCAAACCATGGCAGGTGAAGAAGATGATGGTATTTTTCCAGAAGAGAGAGAAGTCATAAATAATTTTCTTAATATGGTAACATGGTAAAACTATTGTCTAATGAGAGGAAAATTGTGATTGCAAGCTGAAATTTCTTGTCAACCAAAAGAGGAAGGTAATGGTTCTCATAAGCCACCAAATGATAACGATAATGGTAGTGGTGGTAATGGTGTTGATGGTGGCGGGCCCCCTCCTCCTCCTCCTCCTCCTTCACCTCCTTATTTACCATCTTCTCCTTCATCTCCTACTTCTTCACAAAAATGACATAAAGGACATGTTAAATCCCCTTTAATTAATCTTGATGTAAAGTTTGAATTGCCAATATATGATGGAGAATTGGCTGTTGAGAAAATGGATAATTGGGTGAGGAAAATTGTAGGATCCAAAACATTGATGATGATGTCAAAAAAATCCAACTTGGTTCTCTTAGGTCTGGGGGAACAAATCTCATATGGTGGGAAGAAAAATCGCAAGAGGATCTCAAGAAAAGTGGTAAGATGATTTCTCATTGGAATTATTTTGTAACTACTTTAAGAAAACAATTTTATCCATTGGCATTAAAAAACAAGAAAATATGAGATGGGAAAATCTTAGGAAAGATAAGGGCCAAAGTATCCAAATTTATACTCAATAATTTAGTAAGAAACCTTTAATTTTGGGTATTCCTTTAGATAGAGAAGAAACACTTATGAAGTATATTGGTGGTTTACATAGCTATATTAGACATTATTATTATGATTAACCCAACCAAGTTAGATGAATTGTGTGTAAAATCTACTCATATTGAAACTTGAGGAAAGAATGTGTGAGAAGATACTTCAAAGAAACCATCCTAGCCATTTGTTGATAAGTCAAAGGGGAAAGGCAAAGGAGAGGGTAAAAAGATAGCCAATGTTAAGAAAGAGGAAACAAAACTGACTTGAAAACTAATCTAGGTGGATATTGGTAGCCACCGGCCTATTCCAATTTGGGCCCCACCATTTTTCTTTCAGTTTTTTAGTTTCCTTAATTATAGCTCAATTTACTATTTTTAGAATTTTTTCGAGTCCTGAACTTCCAAAGCCGTTTTGAGGCACTAAATGACGTTGTTTGGGCATCAAACATCTGATGAATATGAGTTTGTTCCAGACTTAATATTCGCGATTAGAAATTGTACTCCTTGGATAGATATTTCTAGCAATGTATCATGTGCATCAAACAGAGATAGTATACCAAAGTTACGACCCCGAGAAATTGATGTACCAATTTACCCTGATGGGGCCCATATTATGGTGTTTCATATCCTAGGGTTAGGTTTTTGGATTTTTAGGGTTTTCCATTGTTTTTCAATAATATATAGGCCTTCAAGCCTCATTGTAACAAAAAGTTTAGAGGCCTATAGCCACCACATATCTTCTCAGAGATAAGCTACCAGTGCCCTAGCTAGTTTATTTCCGTTCTGTCTGTCAAAAAAATTCGGTTCTTTGATATTAATGAAATGAAGTGTTATCTCCACTGCATTTTTATATTTATGGTTATATGTGTATTCTGTTGTGTTCCTGCATAAATTAGGATCAGTGGTTTCATAGCGGTCTGCTCTTTCTCGATCCTTCTTTCCATGTCCCCAACGAGTTCGAGGTATAAGGAGTTAGGGCTCAATCTAGTTGAACATTTTCAAGTTCAACCTCGCAAACCCCGACGCCCGCCCATGGGGGACGAAAATAAAGATGAGGGAGCAGGATATCCTATCAAAATATTGCTCGAGGAGGCCCTCTAAAAACAAAGGAACGCGATGATGGATAACTTTGCCCAGATCCTTCAACGACTACCCACTGGTGGCACATCTGCATCTAGCAGCCACTATGGAGGTGCAACTCCCTTTAAGGTACAAGTAAAATCTGACATTCCCATATTTGAGGGCTAAATAGATGCAAACACCATAGGTAGATGGTTGAATCTATTAGAAGGATATTTCTCAGTTCATTACTTTTCTGACCAGGAGAAGATTATTTTTGCACTCTTAAAAGCTACCCCCCATTTCAAGGACTGGTGGGAAACCTACTGTGAGAAAAAGGACGAGGGGGGACCCTCTCTGTTCTCGGTTGTACCCACTTGGAATTATTTCTGAGACGCCATCAAGGAACAATATTATCCCGTGGGGAGATATGAGGACAAGTACATACAATGGAATCTGTTGCAGATGCAAAGGGATCAAGATGTGCATGAGGTGATGAATCTGTTCCATACCTTGTGCACAAAGCTGGGTATCAAAGATTCGGAGAAACATTTGGTGCTGAAGTACCACAATTTTATGCACAGGTACATTTAGGACAAAATGGAGTTCCTCTACATCTCCTCGCTTGGTACGTCATACCGGTATGCTGCCAATATTGAGTAGAAATTCAAACATAAGAAGTGAGACTTTGGATCTGTGAATAAAAAGAAATGGAAAGGTGCCCTCAGACTGCATAACAAAGGGAAAATCCAAGGCATGGCATCCAAAGATAACCTACCAAAGCCGCAAGCAATGAACAATCCCACGAAGCCAAAGAAGGACATAGGAAAGTGGTGTGAGTTCCATAAGAGCTCCACTCACAACACAAGTGAGTATCGGGCCAAGAAGTTACTGGTGGCCGAGATGAGGGCTTATGAATTGGATGCATGCTCCAACTCTCAATCACAACCTGACAAGGGGAATGAAAAAGGGAAGCAAATTATTGATGCAGATCCCGATGTCACCATTTCCACTGCAAATATCTAGAAGGAGGAACCGGAAGATCCAGAGGAGGAGCATCTCTTCTACTCTCAGATGTGGATAAAGGTTTCCCCACTACAGTTCATTTTCGATAGTGGGATCCAAAATAACCTCATTTTAGTAGAGTTCTTGAAGCATTTGGGCTTGCTGACCACAACACACCCACAACTATACACCATCGGGTGGCTTCACCAAGGACGGGATCTTTGTGTCAGCCAGCAGTGCCGCCTTCCCTACAACATCAAGCCCTTCACAGATGAGGTATTACGTGACATTGATCCTCTTGATGTTTGTGATGTATTATTAGGCCAACCATACTTGTGGAAGCGACATGTTGTGTATGAGTCCCGGACTCACGATATTATTGTTAATTTGGGCAATAAGTTGTATTAGATACCAGAGGTACCATTGCCTGCAACTATCTCTTTGGCTGCTGCAAAAAAATGCAATAAGCTCATTTCTGAAACCGAGAAACTTGTTTTCCTGATGATCCGCCCCCAGGTCAAGAAGAAGACTATGGCCACGGCCTCTAGACAGGGCTCCTCCACACGACAACAACAAATAGACAAGGTCGTGGAGGAGTACGGGGACATCTTCACCTCACACCGAAGGGTGCCTCTACACTGTCAAGTCAAGCACCCCATTGATCTGACCCCAGGTGCACCGTTGCCTAATGGACCGATCTATCGACGCCCTCTTCTGGATAACGATGAAATCAAGAGGCAGATTCAGGAGCTGCTACAGAAAGGTCACATTCAGTTGAGTTCATCGTGCTGTGGGAGCCTGATCGTGTTGGTGAAGAAGAAGGATGGGACTTGGAGACTCTGTATTGACTATCAAGCACTGAACAAGATCACTTTCTGGAATAGGTACCTGATCCCACAGATTGATGACCTTTTGGATCAACTCAAAGGGGAAAAACATTTCAGCAAGATCGACTTGAAGTATGGGTATCACTAGGTACCAATTAAACCCTTCAATGTGTAGACGACTGCCTTCAAAGCCAAGGAGGGCCTTTTCGAATGGTTGGTCATGCTTTTCGAGTTGATGAATGCTCCCGCAGCCTTCATGAAGATGATGGATGACATCTTGCATCCATTCACCAACTCATTTGTAGTAGTGTACTCGGATGACATCCTGATCTTCACCCAAACTTGGGAAGAGCACCTCCACCACATCCAACAAGTCCTCCAAACACTGCAGCACCACAAGTTGTGTGCCAATTTGGAGAAGTGCACTTTCGGCATGAACGAGGTTCAGTATCTGGGATACATTATTGATGAATGGGGGATGCATGTGGATCCAACCACGATCCAAGTAATTCGGGATTGGCCAACCCCAACCACTCTAACAGAGCTTCGCAGCTTTCTGGGTCTTGCTAATTTATACTAGAGGTTTGTGTTGGGATTCTCTCATATCACTTGGCCCTTGAGTCAAGTCACCAAGGGAGGAGCAAAAGAAAAATTATTTTGGTCAGAATCTCAACAAAAGGCGTTCGTAGAATTGAAACATCGCCTCTGCTCTGCCTCAATTCTCACATTACCAAACTTTCAACAACCATTTGACATCGAGACAGATGCCTATGACTATGCTATTAGGGCAGTTCTTACTCAACAGAGGAATCCAGTGGCATATCACAGTGAGACACTGTCTGAGACAGTCTGCAAGGATCCCACTTATGACAAAGAAATGTATTCCATTGTGCAGGTGTGCCGCCAATGGAAGCATTACATTTTGGGGAAGGAAACAGTCATCTACACAAACCACCAACCCCTGCAGTTCATACAGACACAAGGGAAGTTGCAGAATAATCACCATCAGAAGTGTTCCACATATTTGCAACAATTTCATTTGAACATAAAGTATAAGAAGGGCAACACCAATAATGTTGTAGACTGCCTTAGCCGACCACTGATCGTGTTGTTAACCTACATTATCAACTCTTGTGGGCACAAGACTTCTGATTGGTCGCTTCTCTACAAGAGCGATCCAGAATTCGGACACACATACAAGACACTCTTGGAGGGTACACAAGTTCCAAATTTTTACCTCCAGGATGCAATGTTATGTCACGTGGGACACCTTTCTATTCCTTCAAGCGAGCGTTCCAAGATGATTTGCGAAGCACACTACAGTCGAGTCGCTGGGCATTTTGGGGTCAAGAAAACAATGGCAGTACTGCAGAAGTATTTCTATTGGTCGAACCTCTGACAAGATGTTGGGAAGTACATTAGATCGTGCACAACTTGCTCCATTTCCAAACTGACCATCAAGAAGCAAGGCCACTATACTCCGCCACCTACCCCTAGTCAACCTTGGGAATCAATCTCCATGGTTTACATTTCGAGCCTTCCTTATACTAAGCATGGAAACGACTATTTTTTCATTTTCATTGACAGATTCTCGAAGATGGCCATTATGTCGGTCTGCAAGAAGAATATCACAACATAAGCCACTTCTAAACTCTTCTTTCAACGAGTGTGGGTGCACTTTCGGATCCCACAGTCTATCATCTCATATCGGGACAACAGGCTCCTCAACGCATTTTGGTCTAGCCTCTAGTCAATGCTGGACACCAAGCTCACCAAGTCCGCAGCTTTCCATCCCCAAACTGATGGCCAGAAAGAGGTCGTCAACAGGGTGATTGTACACATTCTACGCATTTACAATTCAAAGGATCCACGCACATGGGATGGGATGAGATCCACTATGTCCCATTGACGTAGCCATGCCATTTGTGGCTACTTAGGCTGATTTGGCTCATGTACAGTCTGAAGCTAACAAAGCGAACAACTCCTTTGAGCACATTCATCACATTTTCCCGCAGGTTCATGAATTATTGGATAGAGCCAATGCTAAGTACAAGCAATGACATGATCAACATCAGGTGCCACACCAATTCCATGCGGGCGACAAAATGTGGCTACATTTTCAGAAGGAACGCCTCACTAGACCCCACCGCAAGCTTCGCCCTCTCCGATATGGGCCGTACACCATCACCAAGGCTATAGGGAACAATTCCTTCGAGCTCAGTATTCCACCATTCCTTGTTCTGCACCCAGTATTCAATGTGGATCACCTTCGGCCCTATTTCCCACCTCTACTACACACCTCTAACATTGCATAACAACTCACACCAATAGAGTTAAACCCAGACTGCATGGAACATTCCACCACAGATTCTATCATAGACATGCAAATCAAGAACACTCGCCAGCAAAAAATCCAACTGTATCGGGTTGTCAAAGTTGGCCAACTCTTGCACCAAGGCAAGTGGTTCACCAGGGACCAAGTTCAGCGGAAGTTTCCTCATCTCATGGAGGAACTCAACGCAATGGGGACCATTGCTTTCTAAGGGGTGGAGGAATGATCTAGGTGGATATTGGTGGCCACCCTCCTATTGCACTTGGGGCCCCACCATTATTTCTTTCAGTTTCCTTAATTATAGCACAATTTACTATGTTTAGCAGTTTTTCGGGTCCTGAACTTCCAGAGCCGTTTTGAGGCCCTAAACGACATTTTTTGGGCATCAAACATTCGACAAATATGAGTCCGCTCCGGACTTGATATTCGCAGTCAGAAGTTGTACTCATTGGATATATATTTCTAATGATGTATCATGTGTGTTAAACTGAGATAATATGCCAAAGTTACGACCCCGGGAAATTGATGTACCAATTTACCCCGACGAGGACCATATTCTGGCATTTCATCTCCTAATGTTAGCTTTTTGGATTTTTAGGGTTTTCCATTGTTTCTCAATGATATATAGGCCTTCGAGACTCAATGTAACACAAAGTTCAAAGGCTTGTAGCCACCACATCTCTTCTCAGAGATAAGCTACCAGCGCCCTAGCTAGTTTATTTCCACTCTGTCTGTAAACAAATTTATGTTCTTTGATATTAACTAAATGAAGTGTTATCTATGCTGCATTTTTATATTTATGGTTATATGTGTATTCTGTTGGGTTCCTGCATAAATCCGGATCACAACATTGCAAGAAGGATGGTCATGATGAAGACCATTCCAGGAAGTTGCATATAGAATTGATGCCAACAAAGTTTGACAACAAGGGAAAAAAAATACTATTGCTACAACTCTACAAGATTTTGGATTCGATTCAGGTGACGAAACAAAGATCACAACCATGGGAATGAAAGATATAGCTTCTAATGAAAGTACTAGTTCTTCTAATGAGTCTTATGAATCTCTAAATGATAATAAAAGGAATGATATTTTTCATATTAGAGTGATCATAAAGCATAATAACGTTGATACTCATTTTTATACTGGTTCTCAAGTCAATCTTATGTTTTAAGCAATTGTTAAGAAACTTAATTTAGAAACAACATCTTGTGTTAAACCTTACCATTTAGGTTGGGTATGTGATGATGCCAAACTACAATTAACAAGACAATGTGAACTTAAGTTTGTCATGACTGCTAATTTTGTAGATGAGGTTGTACTTGATGTTGTACCTCTTTACATTTGTGGGATTGTCTTGGGAAGTCCCTATATGTATGATAAAAAATCCATATTCTATCGTGAGGAGAACAAATATTGTCACTTCAAAGGAGGGATTGAATTCATTGTAAGAGCACATCATAAGAAGACAAATTTATCTCTTGTTAGTATAGGACAAATGAAAAGACTTGTTAATGCTAGCAATAAATATGTATTGTTGATTGTAAAATATAATAATGTTGACAAATCCGAAGCCTTATTAGGATGTGATCCTAAAATTAAGTATGAATTAAGAGAAGTTGTTGATACTTATGGAAAGATGTTTTAGGAACCTGAAGGAGTCCCTCAAAAAAGAGGAGCTTAACATTAGATTCAGTTGCAGTAGGATGCTCCACTTCCTAATATTGGCATGTATAGAATGTCAGTTTTGGAAAGCATGGATATTAAGAAGCAGGAGTAAGAGTTTCTTGACAAAGGGGTCATCAGGCCAAGTACCTCTCCTTGTAGGTTTGTGATTATTTTAGTTGCAAAGAAGGATGGAACATGGAAAATGTGCGTTGATTTCTGAGCTTCGAAAAGAAACACAGCTAAGAATTGTTATCCTCTTCCTCGTATTGATGATTTTCTAGATCAATTGAATCGTGTTGTTTATATCACTACGTTATATTTAAGAAGTGGTTATCATCAAATTAAAATTGTTGAAAGTGGTATTTGGAAAACTGCGTTTAAGACAAAACATAGATTGTTTGAATGGTTATTAATGCCTTTTGGGCTTTGTAATGCACCCACAACATTGATGAGGGTGATGAATGATGTATTGTGACCATTCCTTGATAATTTTTTCATATTATACTTAGATGATATTTTTATCTCCAGTAAGACTTGTGAAGAGCATGTAAAGCTTGTAAAGCAGGTTTTGGATGTCTTAGAAAGGGAAAAGTTTTATTTAAATATGTCCAAATGTGAATTTGGTAAGACATATTTGGTGTACTTAGGTCATATTGTGGGGGGTGGCGACTTGAAAATTTATCCCTCTAAATTTTAGGTTATTGTAAATTCTCCTAAGCCCAAAAATATAATTGAAGTTAGAAGCTTCCTGGGAAAAACCCAATATTGGAGGAATTTCATTACATGCTTCTCATATATTGCAACACCACTACATACTTTGACAAGTGTGAAACACGTTTTTCAGTGGGGAGGAAAAAAACATAAAGCCTTCGATGCATTGAAAGATAAGATCAATGCAACACTGGTTCTAGCACTTTCAGATCTCAAGCATCCATTTGAAATCCAAACAGATGCATGTGATTATGCTATGAGGCAGGTATTGATGCAACACGATAAGTCTATCTGCTTTCACTCTAAGACTCTTACAATTGTAGTAATTAAATGTACAACATATGATAAGGAATTTTATGCTCTAGTACAAAGTGCGAAAAAATGGAAGAACTATTTAATGGGTAAATAAACAATCATACATACAGATCATCAACCATTACAATATCTTCAATCACAATCTAAGCTACAACAATCAAGGCATTTGAGATGGATGGTATTTTTACAACAATTTCACTTGCTCATCAGATATAAGAAAGTCATATATAACAAAGTTGTAGATATTTTATCAAGACCTATGATTAATACTTGTATAATTCTTAAGAATAATTCAATAACACATGAAAGCTACATTGAAAAATATGTTCAAGGTGAAGATTTTAAATATATATATGAAACTTTGAGTAAAGGAAAACAAATTGAAGAACTAGATTATCATGTTCATGAAAAACTATTATATCATCTTGGCAAGCTATGCATTCCAAAAAGTGAGCACCCTATGATCATGGATCAAAAGGAAAGTGTTTAGGTACCTTCCATAAAAAAAAAATTCTTGACAGAAATTCAGAGACTTCATCCAGGGGTGATGTGGAGTATCTTCGTGTGGGGTTCAAAGGTACCAATCCAAGCAAAGCACAATGGATCGAGATCGTGGTGAGGGATATTTACCCTCATTTTTTGATTAGTACCACACCTTTGGTGGTTCAAAAGCTTCCAGTGCGGAGGAGTGATCCAGAGGATCCAAAAGATGCTCAAAATTCCAAAAAATGCTCAAAAAACAAAGTTCTCAAGTGTAGTTGAAATAAGTATCATTACATATATCTCACATCTTTTATTCCAACACAACTTGAATGGGTGAAAAAGGACCTCGTATGACAAAATTACATCGAGTCAAAGTTCAGGTCCAAGCAGGGCAAAATTTCAAAGGTCAACACGTCAAAGTAAATGGTCAACTGTCAAGGTTCCACAGTCAACAGTGAACTCATGGTTTGACTTGACACATGCCGCGTTCAAGTTTTGACAAGTTGTCATGTGGTTCGTTGAATTTAGACCAATCCTGAGGCAATACGAAACCCACTCAGGAAAAGCCACGTGACTCTGTCAGATTGGTAAAAATTTCTTATAGATCAACCAATCACCACCAGAGAGACTTGTTATGCGTACGGAGGATGTTTTATTTAAGGTGTATGGAATTTCACATGGGGTTCAGGGATATGGCAGAAGCCCACAAAATCTGGCGAATCTGCAATATCCCCCGACTTGGTTATCAACTGCCAACGTTATCACAACTCCTCCATCCTATGGGTAACATCCTAGGTTGATAAACATTAACATATACTTTTTATATTATATGTTGGGGTGGCGGGTCTGTTGACCCTACTATCATAACTCTTAAAAATTAAATTATATGCCATACAACCGCCGGTATATCATTCCAAAATCGCGGCTGTTGAGGATCAAACTCCGAAAATCCTAAAGTTGATTTCTCTGAAAAAGAAAAAAAACAGAAAACTAGCCAATTGATTATTTTAAAACTAATAATAAACATTATGGGATGAACGAACATATATTTACCAGCAATTATTCATAACACCCACCAACGATTAAGTTAGATATATTATTTATTATTTTAAAACCAATAATAAACATTATGGGATGAACGAACAAATATTTGCGAGCAATTATTCTTAAAACCAATCAACGATTAAGTTAGGTTAGATATATTTTTTTAACAAAAGATAATCTTAAATGAAATATAAGATGCCAATTTGACAGAATTGCAGTCAGCCTCATTATTTAAAATAATGTTAAATGAAATATAAGATGCCAATTTGACAGAATGACAGTTAGCATCATTATTTATTTACTAACTCCAAATTTAAAGCACAAGTATTTTAAATCTTGAGAAAGTGTTTAAACCAATGTGCAGATGCCCTGGCATATCGCTTTAAATTGTCCTTGTTATCCACATAATGTAAACCAAATCGGCCAGTAAATCCTCTGCTCCATTCGAAATTGTCCGTAAGAGCCCACACAATATAACCTCGGACATCAGCACCGTCCCTGACATCGCAAAGTTGCAGAGGCACGTTAATAAACTCCACCCACGTCCCAACAAATAACTGGTTTGAAGTTTGAACTGGTTATATGTCTATTTTTAATATATTTGTTTAAAGTCAATAGTATATGAAAGGGTTTGCTATTAAACCGTTAATGTCCCAGATTATATAAATTTATTTTTAAATAATATACTTGGTTAAATGCAAAAGTACACATATACATTCCCATTTACTACCCAATAAAATGGCAGTTATTTTCAGGCTACATCACAGCATTCTCCAATAATAATAACAAGTCATGCATGGTAAATTATATGCTGAATGCAACTCACCTTATGGACTTTAGTAAGTTCGATAGACGCAGATAAAGGTATAGCACTCTCTCCGAATCGTTTAACGCTTCTTTCAGTGGGGTTGTGCCATTGTCAAAACCCGCATACCCTGTTGAAATCCATACATGTTATGAATAACCATGAAATTCATACTTTTTTCTAAAAAATTTATTCAACCATTGAACTTTCACGTACCATTCTCTGTGATGTAAACGGGAGGGTTGTTATAGTGATGCTTAGTATAATTTATTGCATAGTTTATTCCCTCTGGATAAGATCTGAAACCACTTAAACCTTCCTGCGGACGGATATTCATATATTTACATGTAAAGTACAATAAAATCTATAATCAAGTTAAGTATATTAACCACACACTTACTTGTGATCCAATGAAAGTTCCATTTACTTCAACTGAACCACCAACAATTATGTTAACGTCAAAATCTATACAATACATAGTAAATATAGCAATCCACAATAAAAGTTGATATGAGTTTGAAATTTATTAGATTCTAAATATTTAGAAAATTGATTTTACTTAGTAAATTTTGAAAACTTTAATTAATTTAATCTATAAAAACAAGACTTCATATAACTCTTGTAGATAATATTTTCAAATCGACAATGAAAATAAGTATAAAAATAATCATCAACAATTAAGACTATTCAATTCAATTCTTTTCTGAACACAAATTTAACTTTACATGTTACATTAACGTGGTATCGAGAATATAATCAATGTTGATAGAGTCAAATCACAAGTAATAATTTTCCTTGGTTGTTTTTTAATGAGATTTTTAGGTTTAAATTCTTTGAAATTTTCTTTGGTTGTTCTTTAGATTTAAATTTTTTGAAATTTTTTGAAATTATAAGTTTAATGGGTAATTTATGCACCATTAAAGTGTTTTAGAAATTTGAATCTATCTAAAATCAAAAAGTAAATTTGAATAATCAAATAAAATAACAGTTCAAAACTTTCAGCCCAAATAAAATACCAAACACTCAAAAAAAATCTCATTAAAAACAACTCCACAATTTTCCAGCAAATAGAAATCAGGACAGTTCTTTCCTGAATACAGATTCTACTTACATGTCAGATTAGCCCGGGTATCCAGAATATAGTCTGTGTACAGGGGATTTGGTGGAATTGGATTGTCGATCGCAAACTGTGTTATATAGTAATTATAACCAAGAAAGTCAAATGAGCGTCTTAAATCTTTCGCCTCTTTGCGGCTAAATCTCGGCAAACGTGCTGCCACCAGCTTTCTCATAGAGTCAGGGTATTTCCCATACGTCAATGGATCTAAAAACCTGTAATGCAAAACACAGTTTACATCAATGGATCTAAAAACCTGTAACACAAAAACACAGTTTACAGCTTGGAGAAGAGATCAATCAAATCAAGTTTCAAGATAGAATTAGATCATTGATTATTATGTTCCTCTTGTATGGCTATTAAGCGGAGACAATATAGGGCCAATATGATCAAAGTCAACTGTTTGACTTCTTTGACATTACTTCATGTCCGAAGAAAAAGTCAACTATTTGACTTTTCTCTTTTCGTCAACCTTCTTAGCCTCGGCACATAAAATCTATGCTTATCCAGAATTTCAGTTCATACAAATAAGATAAAACGAATTCATACCACCCTAGATTGAAGTCAAGTGCTCTCTGAGCAGCCTGTTGATCCAGATTTGAATACGGCACTATCCAGGTCAGTACAAGCGCTATGCCGATAGAACCTTTCTGCTTCGCCTGCAATTTTTTTTCCAAGAGATATTCATATATATATATATATATCCCTCTCTTCTTTCTCAGTTTTCATATCTAAAACAAAACATAATCTCTCACCTGGTATTTAGTTCGATATATTTTTACGGCGGCGCTATGTGCAAGAATCAAATTATGAGCCACAATGTAGGGCTCTGTTGAAGAATTTCCCGCTGTACAGTTTCCAAATGGAGATGAACAGCGGGCGGGTGCCAGAGTCCCTTTATCGTAGCCATATACTGAGTAGACGAATGGTTCGTTTAGAGTAAGCCAGTACTTCACACGGTCTCCAAAAGCTCGAAAACTTGATCTGCGAAGGAGCGAAAGTCCTCCCTGAAAGAGTCGTCAATATCAGAAGCAATTGTCTCGATGTTTCAGAAGACTTTAAAAGATAATTACGAGAGAGAACCTTACACGATTCTTTTGCTAAGAAATCCTCCATACTCGTCCTCCAGAGCTTGTGGCGTGTCCCAGTGAAACAGTGTAACAAAAAGCTCTATACCTGCATCAAAACTCAGATCCATGTATAAATGACGCCCATGTATACATAAAACTCTTCACAAGGGTAGCTAACTTCAAATACCATTCTTGAGCAGCTCGTTGATAAGATTATTGTAGTACGCGATGCCCTCTTTATTGACTCCATGTCTAGGAGAGCCCTCTGTTAATTAAAATAAAAATAAAAATATAGCGGTTATATTTAAAATCTACGATATAAAGATACTGTTTAAAAAAAAAAAAATTAGACTGGTCATTTAAAATCCATTGTATAAAGATATCTTGTCTATTGAGATATCAAATTTGTTTAGAGCGTTGTGAAAAATATTTGGAATCTAACAATTATTTTGTAATGTTTAGATATGTTTAGATCTTATTTTTTAAATGGTGAAAATGTATTCAAAACACCTAAAACCTCCTTACACTTATTTTAAAGCTTCCCATATGTAAAAAAAAATTAATTTGTAAATAATTTCCCTTTATAATTTTGTGAACAAAATTTTCCTAGCTAAACTACGCTATAAAAATATCATTGTTCACTAATTCAACTCACTGGGAAATATGCGTGGCCAGGAAATAGAAAAGCGATAGACATCCAATCCAGTTTGTTTGAGGAGCTGTACATCTTCCTGCATGCAGATTACAAATAAATCAATTAAATCGCGGTTTAACCAATAAAATGATGGATAATTATTGAATAAATGATGTATAATTATTTTACCATTTTTACGCTATTTTGCTGGCTGGTTTTGCCTTGTAAGATCCTCACGTGGGATAACTTCATCAAGCGAGGGGCAATTTGGACCAGGTAGATGTGGGTTATGTTGTGGTGATTTCGAATCCATCTCTCATCTGTTTTTTTGGTGTCCTCTAGTGGTGGATTTGTGGAAGTTATTCAGTTCTCATTTAATGAACCAATCTTGGTCTCCTTGGGATTTCATTTCTTTTGCCCAGGACTGGGATAAATTGTATGGCAAGTTTAAATCGCTACCTTTCTTCTTCATCTGGGAGATATGGTTGGCAAGGAATAGGCTGATTTTTTATGGTAAACTTTTTTGGATCCCCCAAGTTTTCTCTGCTGTCATGAATTGGATTG
Organism: Pinus albicaulis; assembly: GCA_034641835.2. Taxonomy (NCBI): domain Eukaryota; kingdom Viridiplantae; phylum Streptophyta; class Pinopsida; order Pinales; family Pinaceae; genus Pinus; species Pinus albicaulis. The sequence goes on along the minus strand of CM076575.1, from coordinate 936,686,682 downwards.
ATGAAAGGCCTCTGCCATGTATAGTGCTAGAGGATGGATCGATTCGCATCAGGCCTCATGAGATCTCTCTTCTTGTTATATTTTTCGATGGAGCATGTCAGGAGGGTATTACAGGGTGCGACGCCTGGATTAAACTGTCTCAGAGAGAAAGGATCCATATTTATTGGAATGGAAGTCCGGGGACGAATAACAAAGCAGAAATTATGGCCCTTTGGGGGGGCCTTATGGTGGCCACAAACCTTCGGCTACAGGATGTTTATGTATATGGTGACTCAAAGTTGGTTATTGGATGGGTGACTGGCAGTCTTTCCATGATGAATCCTGATTTAATAGGATGGTTCCATCAGACTACAAGATTATGGAGGAGGCTGAATTCCCCGCCTATACGCCATATCTACAGGGACAACAACACTAGGGCTGACGGCCTTTCGAAAAAGTGTATCAGTGTTGATTTTGGAGTTATGCATGTGTCTCAGTACAAAGATGGTGTCCAGGTCTGGGGATTTTCCATCCCTATCCCATAATAGCGATTTCTTTCTAACAGGTTTGTTCGCCCTTCAAGTTTTCCTCGGCTTTCCTTTTTGTTTCGGCATTTCTTATTTGCCTAGTCATACTACTGGCCGTCTTGGGGATGGAGAACTCGTCCTCTATCCTCTCTGCTGCAGGGTACATGAGCTGCTTTAATGCTTCTTTTCAAGCGAGCCTGTGTACTAAGCATTTTATATTTCTGTTCGGTAAAGCACAAGGCTCAAATTTTATGGAAGTTATGGGGCTGCTTCCTTTGATCCATCAAGCGAGCCTGTTGGTATCACAATTCAGCTACTTCATTCATATTATCCTTTATGCTCTTATGTCCAATATGCATGATCGCTAACCTCATATACTCTTCTATTCTCTCATCTCTTCTGTTTATGTGGTCTTGTTCATTGTAGGGTTGATTATGATTATTAATGGTGATGGGGATGGACCTTTTCTCCCCGAGATTTGTTGGAATTTTGGGAAATTCCAAGCAAACAGTGGAGAGAATATAAACTCCCCTCTACAACACAGAGATGTTTAAAACATAAATTTTAATTTGCAGACAGAGATGACATGAAATGCTTTCTATTTCATTAAACAAACTAAAAAACAACTGTTACAAATTCTTCCTCAACAGTGAGGGATTCACCAAATATGTATGACTGCTACAGACGCAGTGCTAAACAAAACCACTCTCTGTCTCTCTTCAAGAACGCACTAGCAGTGCTCTCTGTTCTTCTTACTGTGTTTTCTTCTTGCCTGCGGGCTCACACAGCGGTTCACAATACAATACTGTAATTACTTACATTTGGCTCTCGGGCCTTTTCCTTTTATATATGTCGCGCATATATTAAACATTACATTAAAACTATATGAAAAAATAAAAAAAAAATAAAACCAAATACAAAGGAAAACCTTTGCGAAACTATAAAATATGAAATGTCGGACGTACGAGTGGGGACCACTGCGCAGTCGGCAATCGGCAATCGACAAAAGTCTTGACAACAAACTTTGTGATCCATTCAATCTTTCGATTGCGATCACACCATGGACTCGATGGCCCGATATTAAATCCGCCATATAAGATCGTCGGGTCCGCGCTTTATACAAGACGCGCGACCTAACAAACAAGCCTCCGATCCTTCGCTTGCGATCGGATCCGCCCAGATCAGGGCACACAATAAAATCCCACCGATTGAAACCTTTCGATTGAAATCAATCGATTCAATAGATTTCTGCCACGTGGTCTTGTGGACCCACGGGCCTCCGCTGCTGTGGGGGTGATTGTTATATGTTTCGTTTATATTAAACATTCCGCCTTGCGGAACTCCACATCTGCAAGACATTTGACATTTGACTTAATTCTCAAGGGTGTTCTTGCTGCCGCTTGAGGCGTCCCTTGCTGGCCTTGCGCTGCTGGAGGTTGTGCAATGGATGGGTTATTAATCTCAACCACATCTACATCATCTTCATCATGAGATAAACAGTTTTTTACATTGACTGTTTTCTCAATGCTTCCATCCCACGCTTCCTCTTCGATGAATTGCACATCTCTGCTAATTACAAACTTCTTTGTGGATGGGTTATACAGTCTGTATCCTTTGGAATCTTCACAGTATCCAAGGAAAATGCACTTCTCCCCTTTACTATCAAACTTCTTTCTCAATTTGTCTGGAATGTGTACATATGCTACACACCCAAAAACTCTCATGTGGGTGACTCCCTGTTTTCTGCCACTCCACGCTTCTTCTGGAACTTTGTTCATCACTGCTTTTGTAGGGCATCTATTCAAAATGTATACAGCACAGTTTGCTGCTTCTGCCCAATACTCATTCGGCAAGTGTTTTGCCTTTAGCATACTTCTCACCATCTCCATTATGGTTCGATTCTTCCTCTCAGCAACTCCATTCTGTTGCGGTGTGTACCTTGTGGTAAACTGCTTGTGTATGCCGTTCTCTCTGCAAAAACGCAGAAATTATTTTGATATGTATTCTCCTCCTCTGTCAGTTCTGAGGAATTTAATATACAATCCGCTCTGTTTCTCTACGAGAGCTTTAAACTGGCAAAATTTCTGAAAGACTTCGCTCTTGTATTTCAGAAAATAAACCCACACTTTTCGTGTGTAATCATCTATGAAGGTCAGCATGTAATTGCTGCCTGAAACAGATGCTGTTTGCATCGGCCCACATAAATCTGAGTGGATTATCTCCAAAGGTGCTTTCGCCCTTATGCTTTTCCCTGAAGGAAAATTTTCTCTGTGTTGCTTTCCCAAGATGCAGCCTTCACATAGGCTGTCAGGCTTTTCAATCAGTGGTAAACCTCTTACCATTCCTTTTTTGTGCAGCAAATTTAATCCTCCGAAATTGAGATGTCCAAATCTCAAATGCCGTAACCAGTTTTCATCTTTCTCTTCCTTCTAAAAGGCTTCTTGAGTTACAGCTGCTACATTCTTTCCTTTTTGCTTCAAGTCAATATTGAGCTTGAGCGGAAACATTCTATTGTTGGTCATTTGAATTTCAGCAATAATTTTCTTGCTTGGAGGAATATCTTTTATGGTGCACACATCATCTTTGAATATAACATTGTAACCTTTGTTTATGAGTTGCCCAACGCTCAAAAGATTACATTTCAGACCTGGAACATAATACACATCAGGAACAAATTTTTGCTCCCCATTCCTTGCTCGAATACTTACTCTGCCTTTCCCTTTGACAGCGATTTTAGTATCAGTCCCTGTGGTCACTTCAGATTTGACTTCTTCATCAAGATTGACAAACATTGCTCTGTTGCCAGTCATGTGATTACTACATCCAGAATCTAAGAACCAAACATCATCATCTTTATCTTGTGCTACATTACAAGCTAACAGCACATTACTTGGGTTCTTTTCTTCTTTTGCTACATTAGCATTCTGCTTATTTTTCATGTCATTTTGCTTCTTTCTACATTCATTGGCATAGTGCCCATATTTCTTGCAATAATGACACTGGACATTGGATTTGTCATACCTTTGTCCATGAGCATGTTGGTGTTGATGTCCACCTTGCTGGCTGTTGCATTGGCCATGGCTCTGGCTTTGACTGTTGCTCCTTCCATGTGAGTGTGAAGGGCTGTTCCTTCCACCTCTATTCTGGCTTCTGCCTCTTCCTCTTCCTTTTCTTTGACCTCTTCCTCTTCCTGAAGGCATCTGGGTCTTGAAGGCGTGCTCAAGAGATGAGTGTTCATCTCTGCTCAATCTTTGTTCATGAGTTATCAGCGAGGCATGAAGTTCATCCACTGTGAACTGTGAGAGATCTTTGGTCTCTTCTATGGTGGTAACAATAACATCAAACTTTGAGGGTAAGCATATCAAAAGTTTCTCCACAATCCTTCTTTCTTCAAGAGTTTCTCCATGGGATCTTATCTGATTTACAATCCCAATCACATGTGTAAAGAATGTATCAACACTGTCTGACTCTTTCATGCAAAGAGTTTCAAAATCTCTTCTCAGCAACTGAAGCTTTACTGTCTTAACTTTCTCCATACCTTGATAGGCAACTTTCAGAGTTTCCCATGCCTCCTTGGATTTCTTAGCTGCTACTATCCTTGGAAACACACTCTCATTTACAGCTTGATACAAACAGAAGAGAGCTTTAGCATCCTTCTTCCTATTATTCTTCAACACATCTTTCTCTGCTTGAGTTAAGGCATTAAAAGCCTGCTCATCAGCTGGTTCTGTGAAACCATCTTCTACTAGTTCCCACAAGTCTTGTGAGACAAACATGGCTCTCATGGTAATGGCCCAATAATCATAGTTCTTTCCATTAAACTGTGGAAGCTGAACACTTCCAAGATTCATACCAGTGCTTGGTCCAGCCATTGCTTCTTAAACTGAACTCAGACTTTAAACAAACTGTCTTTCCTTTTTGAAAGAACAAACTCCTTAAACAATAAACAACTGCACTTTTATCTTTGAGAAATACCTGACTTTTTACTTCTGCTGAGCTTTTCACGCTGCTGGAGAGAAACGCTGCAACAGGTCTTCTTCTTCAGCTTCTTTGAAATCTTCAAAGAGCCTAGATTAGCTCTGATACCATGTTGAAATTTTGGGAAATTCCAAGCAAACAGTGGAGAGAATATAAACTCCCCTCTACAACACAGAGATGTTTAAAACAGAAATTTTAATTTGCAGACAGAGATGACATGAAATGCTTTCTATTTCATTAAACAAACTAAAAAACAACTGTTACAAATTCTTCCTCAACAGTGAGGGATTCACCAAATATGTATGACTGCTACAGACGCAGTGCTAAACAAAACCACTCTCTGTCTCTCTTCAAGAACGCACTAGCAGTGCTCTCTGTTCTTCTTACTGTGTTTTCTTCTTGCCTGCGGGCTCACACAACGGTTCACAATACAATACTGTAATTACTTACTTTTGGCTCTTGGGCCTTTTCCTTTTATATATGTCGCGCATATATTAAACATTACATAAAAACTATATGAAAAATTAAAACAAAAATAAAACCAAATACAAAGGAAAACCTTTGCGAAACTATAAAATATGAAATGCCGGACGTACGAGTGGGGACCACTGCGCAGTCGGCAATCGGCAATCGACAAAAGTCTTGACAACAAACTTTGTGATCCGTTCAATCTTTCGATTGCGATCACACCATGGACTCGATGGCCCGATATTAAATCCGCCATATAAGATCGTCGGGTCCGCGCCTTATACAAGACGCGCGACCTAACAAACAAGCCTCCGATCCTTCGCTTGCGATCGGATCTGCCCAGATCAGGGCACACAATAAAATCCTGCCGATTGAAACCTTTCGATTGAAATCAATTGATTCAATAGATTTCTGCCACGTGGTCTTGTGGACCCACGGGCCTCCGCTGCTGTGGGGGTGATTGTTATATGTTTCGTTTATATTAAACGTTCCGCCTTGCGGAACTCCACATCTGCAAGACATTTGACTTATCATATGTATTCATTGCGATTTGCGATCGCGATTGGATCGCATCGCATCGCAGCTCCATATCAACAAGACACTGCTCCAACATTACTTTCCGATTCCGATTGGCATATAAGTGGTGGGGACCGCTTGTCCCGCCAATTCAAAAATAAAAAGACTTCCACCTGTTTTTCTTCATTCTGGTTGTTGAAGGACTTTAAAGCCCGAAACGACTGTTTTTAATTTAGTCTGCTCCTCCGTAGAAAAGATCTACAGGAAATCTTCATTCCGCTGCAAGACGGATCTTTCCATCTCCAAATTAAATTTCTTCTCTGCTGTTGTGGCTGCGGCCCATCAAGAATTAAATTCATCCTTACGGATCTACCAACATTCTTCAATACAGAGTGCTGCGCACTCAATCTCTGTTTCTGCTGCTGCTGCCTTTGTCCTTTGTTCCTTTTGTCACTACCCAAGGCTGGCAGGTGACTTTAATATTTCAACAAGATTTTGTAGGCCACGGTGTATTTATTTTCCTCTCTATCATGGATAGAAAGCATATAGATTTTGGCTGTAATGATTTGCTTTTCTGGCAGTCCTTGCTGAGAATGTAATGTATGGACCAAATGAACTATTATATCTAATATACCAGCATTTTTTTCTCTCTGAAAAAAAGATTTGGAAATCCAATATATAGACAAGATCATTCTTATGTACTTTGTAGATTTGGAAATCTTTTACAAAATCTATTATAAGTCAAGACATGAGCGATGTCTTGTCCAAATTCTTGTTCACCAGATTTTTAAAATATTCTTAAATGTATTATCAATTAAACACAAAAATTTTAAAATATTCCAAAATTTATCATCAATTCAGCTCAAGTTTTAAGATTGAATGCTTCCATTTTTCAAATAGCTTTAATCGGTACCTTATAGGGATGGTATTCATCCACTGCAACATCCCCATTGGTTCCATCCTCAATTTTACCTGCAATAACGTTCAATAACAACTAATAAAGACATAAAACATGCCACCAAATTAAAATACGTCCCACCTCGTGGTATGCACTAATTAGCCTGGAATATGGGAGTATGTATCCCAAATGCTGGGGCCTTTCCCACCCTCATGCGCAGCTCCTTCTACCTGTTACACAATTAGAATTTGCAAGTCCAGAATTTTATTACTGAAACAAAAGAAAACCCACATAGTTACCTGATCCAATGATTGAATCAGTGGAAGGAACTCGTGATAAAAGTGGAACCTGATAAGCAGATGAAGCGGCGCCAAATTTGAAACCCTTTGGGAAACTGCTTCTTCCAAAGTTTGGAGAATCTGCTGCAACTCCAAAGATCATTAGACAAATTGAAATCAAACAGATGCAGAGTGCCTTTAGACCTTGAATTTTAGCCATTTTGCGTCTGGGCTCTCAGCTGAATTGTAATCTTTGCAAGGCTCAATTTATAGATCCATCGGACCTTGCTTTCTTCTCGTCTTTTTTTTTTTGCTTTTTATAAAATACACTTTAATAATAATCCAATAACCCGCATTATCCGAAAAAACAAAATCCCATAAGCCACATAATCCGAGAAACCTAGCCGTCCGGACTCCACATAATCCCATAACCCGCATTATCCGAAATAAATGTTGCTACACTGATAGATGCATTGACGCAAATCGATAATCCACACAACTTAATGGGAATGGAAGACGACCGTAATTCATAATTTGTTTATAATGAAAGCAGGTAATGAGATAACATTCTTGTAATAGATGGGAAGATCGAATATATGAGGAAAGCTCTTGGATGAAGACCCTCCTAATAAACAAAATATTACTATGATTTTCTCTTATATGGGGGAGGACAAAATTTGGCTTTGGTCTTAGTCTTGTAACCTAATGTATTTATGAATAATGAGTATCTTTTTTATATTTTCTGAAGTTTTAAAGAGGATTGAATAAAATAAAAAGATTTTTAGAAGTTTTATGTTATAAAATAAAAATAAAAATATAGTATAATAAGAATAATACATTATAATGTGACATTTTTTGTTTTTTAAAAATTAATAAAACTCCAAATGAGTGCTTTTTATAATAAACAATATATTACTATTAGGACAACATTTGGCTTTGGTCTTGTCCATAACATAATAAATGTTTTAATAATGAGTATGTTTTTTATATTTTATAAGTTTTAAATAGGTTTAAATAAAATAAATATAAAAGTTTAATTTAAAAATCAAATATATTTATAATAAATATTTAAAAGTTTTATGTTATAAAATACAAATGTAAATATAATATAAGAAAGATAATATATTGTAATGTGATATTTATTGTTTTTTTTTAAACATTAATAAAATTTCAATGAGCGTTTTCTTTCTCAAACGTTAGTTTAGTTTTTAAAAATAGTAAAAAGAGAAGTCTCATCTATTAATATTTTAGTATAAATTAAAATGTCTTCAAATACTAGTAATATTAATGTAACACTAAAAAAAATGACATTAAATATTTTTAGAATGAGCTTTATATATTAAAATGGTGAAAATGAGAAAATTAAAGTTATTTGGATTTTGATATAAACCAGGAAGTTTTGAATAACTGCCTCATATGAGGTAGTGTATGGTATGACACATGTAAATGGTGTTTATGTTTAATTTCTTTGTATCACAAATTTTATAGTTTTATTTTTCTTAATTTTTTTAATTTAGTTTACTTACTAGTTTCACATGTATTTAGATATTCATTTTCTTATTTAAATTTATTATATTGGAAAATAAGTTTTGATCAATAAAATTCGTATTCATGTAGTTTTTTTATAGTATTTTAATTTTACTTTATCAATAATTTCATTATTATTCAATGTCTTATTTTTAAGCTTTATAATATGCTAAATTAATATTATCCATATTAGTAATTGGGTAATCTATAGCACTTCTCAAGCCTTAATTTTTAATGTTAAACCTTCTAAATATTTATCTGTTCATATTATAAATCATAATTGATGTCTATTTTATCTAAAATAATTATTTTATATTAATAATTTAAATATCTAGTTACTTTTTTTAATTTTATAAAAAATTAACAAATTCATAAAAGAAGAATTGTAATTTTATTCATGAGAGAGAAAATGATTTTTTTTTGCATATTCTCAAGTGCATTCTAGAAAAATTTGTCATCCAAGGGAGAATTTTTTTTGTACAAACAAACAAATAATGAAAACTGTAGGCAGCAACAAAGCCTAGGCCATAAAATCACTGAAAAACAAGAACTTGGACACACAACCCATGGATCACCATATTATTACTAAACAATGGGAAACAAAATAGTACAATGCAGGTCAACAAATCTCATAAGTAGAATTTAAAGAAGAAAAGGGGCAAGGCTCGCACACAAAACCTAGCAAGGATTTTTGGCATTTCCAAAGATGAAACCCTAATAAAATGCATAGGTTGCCCTTGTAGCCACATATTTAAGCCCAAAGAAAAATTTCATGAAAAATGAGCCACTAAGCTCAAAGAAAAACTAACAAATAGACCAAATATTGCAACCATAAACCAGGGCGACGATTGGTATTGGTAAACCCTCAGGCGATAGGAATAGGCCATGAAGCCCAACAGGAATCGGGAGGCGACTCCAACACCCAACGAAAGCAATGACAAACAAATGAAAATGACGATGGCGAGAAAGAAGTAGTGTCATTCATAATCCCAAGCACCACTGAGCAGAAGCCCAAATCACACTGCAAAAGCACAATGTAGAGAGAGAACTTACATAAATAATAATGCCCAGAATAATAAAATGATGATCAACTTCATGGACAAAAAGGCACGAACTAGGAAGCCAGTATGACTAATGATCCAATCACCCTTCTAATTTTCTATATTTTAAATTTTATATCTTTTTTATAATTTTTATGAAAAATGCTAACCTTATATATAATTTAAACCATTCAAAAATACATTTTTATAATTTAAAAAATGTATATTTATATTTATAATATTTAAAAAATAATTAATGTTTCTAATTTAAATTAGAAAAAAAATATCAAAATTTAAAAATATAATTAGAAGATAATTAAGGTTACCGCATTTAAAAAAAATGAAATTTCTAAAATCTTTAGACTTAGGTTTTCTTACCATGGCTTGCTCCCTTGTAGGAGAGCCGAAAGCTTGCACATAGTGAATTATACCAAGCACTGGGGACTTATGTAAATCCAGTGAATTATACTAAGCACTGGTGACTTATGTAAATCCATCATCACATATGATGATGGAGTGTGTCATGCATGCACAACCTACACAATTATATTTATAAAGCATTTTTAAATTAATTTACATCAATTACGATCAGTAATATTTGTGTATGATAGTAATTATTTCAAAATATAATGTAATATTACTATTATTTCAAAATATAATATAAGATTGTAATGCTTTGACTATATTGTTTCAACGGATACTAACAATCACTGATTTCCAGAAGAATGAATTTTATATATTTATTAAAGCTATCACAGTTGATATCGTTATACGCTCGATAGGTGTATATAAAATAGATCTACAACATTATTTAGTTGATACAAGCGGATAGATGTTTACTATTTATGACATTAATAATTATGTGTATTTTGTTAAGGAATAATTTTTAAAGTTACAAATAAATATATAAATAATAATAGTTATATTATTTTATGTTTATGTAATTATACTAATATTATTTTGGATATTAATATAATATTAATTGTTACAAATTTTTTATCATATTTTAATAGTTATATTTAAAACTAAAATATAATTCATATATAATATAATAAAAACATTTAATTATTTTTAATAATATGTATTATTGTGTCAATAATTATTATATATTTATGAATATAATTTTTATTATATTTTATATATTTACTTGAAATATATTAATAATATTAACCATACATACAGTATATTAAACTAAAATATATTATATTATTAGTTGAAATATATAAAATAATATAATATATAATAATATATTATTTTATAATAAAATATGTAATAATAATATATTATAAATTATGTTAATATACAAATATAAGTCACACTATAATATAATTCACATATAACATAATAATAATATTTTGTTATTATTTATAATAAGTTTTTATCTCTCACAAATATGGTAAATAATTATAATATATTTATTAATATAAATATAAATATTTTTAGTAGGATCATGTAAAGTAAATTAATATAATTCTAATATATTTATTGATAATAATATATTTATTAATATAATTGTTAATATCTTTTATATGTTAGATGTGAGATTTTTGTCATTCATAAAATAGATAAATGTTTTTTAAGTTTAAACCTAATGATGTGATTAATTCTTCTAATGGTGTGACTAATCAAAAGACATTTATCTATCTTTTATATGATCATTTAAACTTAATGGATAAATATTATAAAGCTAAGGAATCAATATTAAAAACATAAGGGATTAACAGAGCCTCAGAATTAATATTTTAAACCCAAAGAATTGAAAACCCACATTATTATTAATATTACAAACCCAAGGTATTAATAAACTTTGGGGATTGATAGTATTATAAACTCAAAAAAACTAAAGGGATAAAAATTATAAACCCAAGGGATTAATATTAAGACTAATATTTAACTCTTAATATTAGGTTTTAATAAAACCAAGGATTATTAATATTACAAACCCACATGATTAATATTACCAACCCAAAGACTTAAAAAACTCAAACGATTAATGTAATAAATGTAAATGATTAATAAACCAAAGGAATCAATAAACCCAACATACTAATATTAAAAGCCCAAGCCATTATAAACCCTAGGAAATAATATTTTAAACTCAAGGGATTAAGAAACCTAGAGGATTGAATTATAAAACCAAGGGATTATTAATATTATGAACCAAAATGACTAATAAATACAAGGGTTTAATATTATAAAACTAATAAATTAGAAAAAGCAAGAGATAAATATTATAGACTTAAATGATCAAGAAACCTAAAGAACCAATGTTATAAACACATGAGATTATTAATATTATGAACCAAAATGACTAGTAAACCCAAGGGTTTAATATTATAAACCCAATAAATTAAAATCCTAAAAAAAAAATATTATAAACCTAAATGATCAAAAAACCTAAAAAATTAATATGATAAACACATGAGATTAATATTACTACATTTAATAACTAATATTATTATTTAAATTTAATATCACTAATACTAATATAATATACTATCCATAGTAATATAATATTAATAATTAATAATATAATTATTAATTAGTAAATAATATAATTCTTAATTAATAAATAATATGCGTATTAATGATTAATAAATAATTTAATAAATAATAATATTATTATTTAAATTTAATATCATTATTAATTAATGAATATTAATAAGAATCAATTAATAATTTTAATAAATAATAATTAATTAGTTAATAATAATTAAGGAAACCTTTGTCACAATGCAACATTGGATCATGGTTGACCATGGTTCACAATCATTCTTTTTCATATTGAAATAATACTTCTCAGAATGTCACCAAGTTTCTAAATACATGAGATTTATATTAATCTATAAGCTAAATATTATAAATTCTAGTATTAAACCCAATATTTTAACCCGAGTATTGGACCCAATATCATAAACCCTAATATTAAACCCAATATTATAAAACCTAAAATTGAACTTAATATTATGACCAAAATGTTTGATCAATATAGTTGAGCATATTCAACTAGATTTCACCATTATAGCATTACAAATATTATTTTTCTAAACATTAGTAAGATTGATAAACCCAAGGAATCAGTAATCACAAGAAAAGAATATTAAAAACCCAAGTGATTAATAAACCCTATGAATTAATATTTTAAATTCAAGGGATTAAAGAACTGAAAGGATTAAATTAGAAACCTAAATAATTATTAATATTAGAAAGTGAAATGACTAATAAACTCAAGGTAAACCCAAAGAATAAATATTTTAAACCTAAAAGATCAATAGACCCAAAAGATTAATAATATCATTATTAATGATTAATTAATAAACTCAATGAATTGGTAAACCCAAAGAATAAATATTTTAAACCTAAAAGATCAATAGACCCGAAAGATTAATAATCTCATTATTAATGTTTATTTAATAATTTAATAAATAGTAATGTCATTATTTAAATTTAATATAATTATTAATTAATGAATATTAACAAAAATAAATACATTTCCTCTATTAAATATTAATAATAATCAATTAATAATTTTTATAAATAATAATTAATTAAAAACCTTAGATTAATAAAGTCAACAAATTGATATTAATGTCATAAACCCTATGACTAATTTTATACCCTGGGAATATAAGCCCTTAAATTAATAAACCCAACTGATTGATAATATAAACCCAAGGAAATAATCAACCCAAGGTATTAATACTAAAAAACCAAGGGTTTATAAATCTAACACAATAATAATCAAACAAAGGGATTAATATTATAAACCCTAGGTATATAAAGACCTAAATAAATATTATAAACCTTGAAATAAACATAGTTGACCATGGTTGGTTTGAACATTGAGACATTCTTTGTTAAAATGCGACGTTGGACCAAGGATGACCATGCATTAATAACCCCAAATGATTCATACTATAAAAATAAGAGAAAAATAAACCCCAGGGACCAACACTTAAAATCCAAGGGATTATAAACCAAATGGAATAATATTAAACCCAAGTGATAAATATTATAAACCCATTGTATGGAAACCCTAACATCAATATTATAAACCCTAGAATAAACGTGGTTGGCCATCGTTGACCATGATTATAAACACAAGGGATATAAATTAAATCCTCGGACTAATATTATAAACCCTATGGATAATATTATGCCTTCGTATAAACCTTATGGATAATATTATACCATAGGAATATGAACCCTTAGGTTAATAAACTCAGGTGACTAATATTATAAACCCAACGAAATAATATTAAACCCAAGGGATTAATATTATAAACCCAAGGAATATAACCTGAAATATAAATATTAAAAGCCATAAAATAAACATGGTTGAATGTGGTTGACCATGGTTCATTTTCATATTGAGAAAATATTTGACACAATATGATGTTTCACCATGGCTGAGTATTGTTGAGTGTGATTCATTTTCAAATCGAGACAATCTTTGTCACAATAGGTTATTTTTATATTGAGAAAAGGTTAGTCATAATGTGACATTAGAACATTATTGATCATGGGTGACCATGATTGTAAACCCAAGGGATTTATACTAAACCCAAGAAATTATATTATTAACGCTATGAAAAATATTACACCTTTAGAATATGAAACCTTAGATTAATAAACCAAACAAAATTATACTAATGTTATAAACCCTATGAATAATTTTATACCCTAGGAATATGAACCCTTAGCTTAATAAAACCAATGGATTTATATTATAAACCCAAGGAAGTAATAAAACTAAGGGATTAATACTAAACTAGCAAGGGTTTATAAACCCATGGGAATAATAGTCAAACCAAGGGATTAATATTATAAACACTAGATATATAAAGACCTAGATAAATACTACAAACCGTGAAATAAACATGGTTGACCATGGTTTATTTGAACATTGAGACAATATTTTTTAGAATGCAACATTGGATCAAGGATGACTTTGGTTGGCCATGGTTTATTTTCGTATTGAGACAATATTTTTCACAATGTGGCATTGGACCATGGCTGATCATCGTCGTTAATGATGGTTGGCAATGGTTGACCATCGTGGTTGATGATGGTTGACAATGGTTGACCATGGTTGTCATAATGTGACAATATTTGTCGTAATGTGACATTGGACCATGGTTGATAACAATTTATTAATCCACTAACTATGAACCCAAGATATTTGTATAAAAACTAAATATTAAAACTATAAATCCTATCAATAATATTATATGCTAAAAATATGAACCCCTAGATGAATAATCCCTAAAATTTGATATTATAAACCAAGGGATGAACACTAAAAAGCCAATAAACCCAAGGGAGTGATATTAATCTCAAGGGATAAATATTATAAACCCACTGTATATAAACCCTAACATAAATATTATAAATCGTAGAATAATCATGGTTGACCATGGTTGACCATGATTATCATCACAGGTGATTTATATTATAAACCCAAGGAAATAAAAACCCCAAGGGATTAATACTAAAAAACCAACGGTTTATAAACCCAAGGGAACAATAGTCAAGCCAAGGGATTAATATTATAAACCCTAGGTATATAAAGACTTAGATAAATATTATAAACCCTAGAATAAACATGGTTTACCATGGTTGATTTGAACATTGAGAATATAGTATACCCTTTTAATGTTTTCATTTCCATTATTCTAATAGGATATTGTTTGTTCACCATCACATGGGATGTTTCAACTTTCATTTTGATCAAATTCATATTATATTATATCCATATTAAAATGTTGAATGCAGATGGCTTCTGTTGATGCATTTATTAAAAGTTACAATTTCTAACAACAGGTGGATGCCCCTTCCCTGGATGCGGGTGCCAAGGTGTGAATATACAGTGATGGGCCTGTAGAACGATGCGTGAAAAGGCTACATGGCCATCCACAGGCCTCACTTATGGCGCCTCCATGACATTAATACTCTAGACTGTCACCTTGTGCAGCATTTACACCGTTGCGGTTGTCGAGGCCATTAGCACTTCAAACTGCAGACCTCTGGTTCTCCTACCCAGCTTCTCTCCTCCGCACTTGGGTTACAGGTATCGTCTCATCTTAGTCTAGTAGTTTCTATGCCGTTTTTGTTTTCGCCTGTCCATTTTGGTTGCTCCCCAGAGGCTGCAGAGCCCAGCTCTCGCACCTCCCTCGGCCGGCGATGCAACCTGGGTTGCTATGTTGAATTCCTCCCCGGCTTTCATTATTCTTAGAGCCCTTTCTGTCCTTTGCAATCCCATGCCCCTGTCGAGCTCAATTCACCCTCTGCTTCTTTACCCACCGCGGCCAACTCTGTCAACTCTCTCTCGCTGCGTGTGGACATGCCTCAGCTTAGGCATGGCTTGAGATGCCGAAGAGGTAGCTCCAGGGCACGCTCTTCTGGTCGGCATCACTCTTCCACTCCCAACTCCTCGTCGTCTTCTCATGAACGTCTACAGGGTCGCTACCCAGACACACGCAGTGGGCATGGGCGTTTGGCCATCTCCTTCCCTAGGTGCACTGCCTCTGATTACATGGCGCCTCCTATCTCTTGACCTACTGCCTCTGCCTCTTTGTACAACCCGACTACTACTCATTTCCACTTCCCGTGCAACACCACATGCCCTCTCGTTGTGGCGACCATAATGGTTTCCTTTCGTGAAATCCCTGAGGTGATCCCTGGCCCCTCCTCACCTGCATGCCTGAGTAACATGCCTGGTCCCTCTAACATCGTGCAACCTCCTCAAGCTCCGAAAGGGGGCACTTCTTGCAAAACGGGCGAATGTAGCTCGAGCCATCAACAGGATAAGGGAAATCAAGAAGGTGGAAGTGGTGCAGGCGTGGCAGCAATTCAACATGGCCCCGTTCCGGACAATGATGATGGGTATTGGTGTCGGATTGAAGAAGAACGTCCCTCGGATGACTATGGTCTTTAATTATACAAGCCTTGACCATGTAATTTTCTCCAGTTCTCTTGTTATTTTTGCTATTTTGGGATGTATTAGTCTATTTCATGATGTAGCTAGTTTCCTCTATAGAGGCAGCATTATAAACCTTACATGGGCTGGTTTCCCCATGTAGGCAGCTCATTTTTTGTTATTTTGCTGGACTTGTGCCACCGCTGATGGCCTGCACTACTGAGGCCATGGCCTCGCTGTAACATATGTTTCATTAATAGAATTACTCTTAGAAAAAAAAAAAAAAAACAGGTGGATTCCCCTTTGGAATGGTGTTGCAAGTTTAATAGTCATCTCAAAACTTTCTAACAAGTAACAAAAAACAATTTGAAACACCCCTAATTTGATGGAAAATCTTGTAACTTTATAGATCAAGTTAACTTGTGATATGGTAGCCAACATTTATATTGTATTCTATGGTCACATAGTGGAGACATTTGTGGGTTATGTATTTACTATGTTATGAAAATAATAGTACCACACGTACATTTAATATGCATGGGATAGCTGCTTCAATGGACACAAGGAACTTGAATTTCTTTACAGGATGTGCATTGAACTTTAATTGTCAATGAACTGGTGCCATTATCATTACAATAAAAACACCTAAACTTGAAATTTCTCCAGAATTTTCAGATTGTTGAACAGTTTCCACAGATTTTTATTGAGTTGTTGAGGCTTAGATTTCAAACATAGCTCCATGCTTATTAAGCACCTGCAGTCTTATCATGGTTTGGGAATTCTTCATTAGTCGCTTACCCTCGTAGGTCCACATAGAATGGTTTCAAAGATGTTGATTGTTGATTCCATCTATGCAGGATGCTTCACCTCCAACACAATATATGATTATGGGACACAATTCTTGATGTTAAGACCTCGTTCAGGTGTGACCATGTTAATCGAGTAAAAAATTTCAGTTGATGCCATAGGTGATATTTTTTCCATATGCGAGTTCAAGTGAACATGTATACCTATTACATGCATAGGTTAGGTGCCACAAAATGATATGCACTTTCTTAAGTGTAATGGTCTTTGAATAGTGCATCCATTTCAAACAAGGAAATAAGCCCATTCAAAAGTGTGAACTAAAATACATGCTAATTGATAGAATTGAGGACAG
Organism: Pinus albicaulis; assembly: GCA_034641835.2. Lineage (NCBI taxonomy): Eukaryota > Viridiplantae > Streptophyta > Pinopsida > Pinales > Pinaceae > Pinus > Pinus albicaulis. The sequence goes on along the minus strand of CM076575.1, from coordinate 936,669,393 downwards.
AAGACACGTAGACAACAATTTTAACTTCCAACAACATTTTTTTGAAATATATGAGCATAGGATCATAAAAGAAATAGAAGACTTTGGTCACCCCTGGCTAAGGAAATCACATGAGATCACAAAAGGATGAACACAAATTCATTCCAAACCATGGATGAACACAATTAATTTAATATTTAACACCAATAAGGTACAAATTAATTGAAATATAACACTTTAACTTACAAGTGATATAGATACCATGTCAACAACAAACTAAAGAAATCAATAGTTAAAACATATCACCAAATTAGCGAGAATTTGTCAATTATTATGTGTCTTCATGGGGTTTTCTTAGTAACACCAGAATACTTTTCCTATAGAAAAAATATTTTTTGGCAGAAGAGAACAATGATATATGGAAGGTTTACACTGTAGAACTTTTCTCAATAGAAGATCAGTGACATTGAACAAAATACCTTCAATTTGTGACTTGAAAAGTTTCTAAAACCTCTCAATAGGAACAACATGTTATTCAATAGGTAAGTAATTTGTATGACCACATTGGAAAAAAAATTGAAACATGTGGCTACCGATGCATCATGCCCTCTCAAAAAAATTACAAAGTTATAGTTATGTAGGTCTAGCAGAAAATACTCAACAAATGTGTACAATATCGAGTGAAGTAATCAGTGTGGCCATTCTTAAATTTTACTTTTGTACCTCACTAACTTGGCCACTATTTCCTCGGCTGTAATTTTTTTGGCATGATCATGTCCCAACATCACAGTCCTGATACTAATATGTGTCCTGCATAATTCTTCACCCGGATCAAATTTTCCTCCCCTTAACATTAACTTTTCTTGGGTTTCCAGAAGTAAGGCCTTCAACAATGTGACATCCTACCAGACATACTCATCCACATGATAACCATAAGTAGCCCCTTTTTTACAAAAAAAATATCTATCACACCAACCCTCAATCTGTGACACAAATTCTCCACTTTCTACAATGCATTGGTGCACAAGTTTAGGAGTTCCATGGAAGCATGGCATTGAGATATTATTGTAAATGCATGATATGAAAGTGGAAGAACTCCCTCTTTATGAAAAAAATAAATTCCATCACTTTGAATTCTACAATCACTGTATCATTCCCAAAATAAAATAGAAGGAAGCAGGCTTCCCAAAAAAGTTCCCTTCTTCCTGATTCCTTGGACCATAGCTTTTGCAGCTAGAACACAACCTTTATTCCAAGCATATAGCTAAAATATTTCATGAAAATGAATCCATCCTTTCATTCTTGTTCTCTTCGTAATGCAAAATAGAAGTAACAAAGAAACAACATCTGCCTCCCATCTCTTAGTTTGAGAAGCTAAAAAGAAGAAACCTAAGAGTCTCGGGAATTTATTTGGAAGATACATCTTGATCAAAGACAAAAATATTTGTTTCTTCACTGTTAGGTGCTACATCAGGAGACACCATCTGCTTCGATGTAACCAAGGAATTGAAGCTGCTTCTAGTTATGATGGTTTCCGCGTCAATGGATGTCATATGCGATCGATGGTGACAAAGGTGGGAAAGGGAAAATAGAAACTGATGGTCGAAAATAGAAATCGAAATGGCGTGGTTGGAGAAGTAAATGCATTGGTGGGGTTGGCATGGTTGGAGAATTAAAGGCAGACCGCTAGGCTGGGAGCACGGGGGCTTCACTGCGAGAGAAATACCATGTCACATGGGTTCATATTAGGGGATATATAATGAGGAAAACTTGACATAATATACTGGGGGATATATAGGGGATAAATGGTTTTTATATTGCAGGTATAAAAAACGGAGCTCAAAATTAATGAAAAAATATAAAGGGTTTTAAAATATGTTAATAAAAAAAATGGATACCTACAATATATGGTGAAATTAGGGGGTTTTTAAATTGGGAAGGTGTATTGGGTTTATATTGGTAGCGGGTTAAATAATGTGAGTTTTAGGGGTGTTTTCCAATATGTACTCAAATTAAGGGTATTGTTTAATATGCTATGATCACACGTGATATGTTAGAGGTTTATTGAGTGAGGCCCCTATGGCTGGGAGGTGATGGAGGTAAATGGAGACAAACAGATGGGATTTCTAGTGCGAAGACGAATATGGAGGGGTAGTCGAAAAAATGCACTTTTCGGATGATCGGAATCTCCTAAAAGTCGCATTATAGAATACTCCTTTGTTTACAAGGCATGACAAAGATACCCATAATTATAAACTTAAACCCAAAATAAAAATTAATGATAATGTAAATGTTACGAGAATGCTGTTATTTTCACAAAAAGTATAGCCATTCTAATGAGGGATGTCTTAAGCAAAGATTTCTCAACACATATTTCAATGGCTGAGCAAAAGGCAAGAAAAGGTTAAAATGATTATAGTCAACAATCCCAACTACATAAGTGGTTGTTTTGGACTTCCCAATCCATGGTAGGAATGCCTTATCTACTAAGTATTGTAATTATAAAAATTCAAAAACAAATGGAAAAAAAATTCTAAGCCCATAATTAGTATTAATCATCACTGACTACTTCACTTTAGACAAGGATGCTTTGTTTGTGAAAAATTGTTGCATCATAGTTAATAGTACTGATAAAAATCTTATTTCACAATACCATGTGACTTTTCTTAATTTTCCTTCAAAATGTTAACCTTCGTCTAAAATTTTAGGGTTGTATGAAGGATAAGGAACCAATATAAGTTATGAAGGTCCATCAATTGACTTTGTCTATTGATCCCTCATTGATATTATTAAGTATGATGGCTCTCTTGTTGAATACCCTGGTATTATTCCTTGGAAGGTTTTATCAACATGATTTCCATGCAAGCTATCATACATTGTCTTGAAACTTTTGAATTTTTGCAAATATAGATCAATGTATGATTGAAGTTTTCTTTCATTGCCACTTTTTTTGCAACATTGATTTCAAGTTGGCTACTTGATATTGAATTATTCAAATTCCTATTTGAGATTTCATAATGATAATTTGACGTTATTTTTTATTAATATGAAAGCTAAGTGTTGATGATCCTATATTGTTGGGTTTTCTTAGAATTACATGGTTATCAAAATTCAACTTAGCAGTCATTTCTCTTTGTTTAAGTGATGACTATAAGGCTAAGTTATATTCTGAGAGAAAAATATGAAGCATTAAAGATGCACCAAGAGAATTAATCTTATATAGCATGTGGGGTGGGAGAGATCCTTGTTTGCATGCATGCTTGTGTAGTGCTAATAAAATAGAATAGGAAAATCAACCAATATCTTCTTTTTAATTACCTTATTGTCTTAGCTAGTATATGGATATTTTCCTTAAACCTAGATTATGTCCAACCTCATGGTGGTGAATTAGATCTTGAATCTAATCGGAGATGCAAAATTTTATAGGTTTGAAAATAAATGTCATTTTCATCAATTATGTAAATAAAAAACTATAAAAAAAGAACTATGACATGTATGGATGTCTTGGGTCCTTACATTTAATTTGTCAAAATTTTGTGTCAGATTTGAAGTTAAAAATATCTGTATTTGGTCCTAACATTTTGAACAAGTATTTTTTAAATTGGGGACCATTTTTTGAATATCATTTTTCTTCAATTTGGACATGAACACAGACCAACTGACTTAGATTATTTTACAAAATGCTAATACAACTAAAGATACCATAGATCCATCACGTTTGGATCTTATTAAGCGTCAAGAGGGATCAACGAAACTGTGAATGCAATTATGCATCCTTGTAACTTATGGAAAGATATCCATTTTAGTTTGGAGGTTTCTATGGTGTAGATTTTGAGATAAAAAACTCAAAGTATCTACAACCTTGTTTTTTAGTCTATATTTTGAGTCTAAAACAAGACTCATATTTAGAACAAAACCTAGCAAAAATAGAAAAAATTAGGACAAATAAATAAGGGATAAAAAGAAATATGTGAGGTGAAGAGCCAACTAACCCATAATATTTAAAAAAAAAAAATTTACTTTAAATTTAAAACAATTTTTATTTATTTAGAATTATATAAAAGATAAACGTTATTTATTGCATTCGATTTTATTTTATTTTTTTATTAATTATAATAAATAAAATTGATTTTAATGCCATACACTTTTAATTAATAATATCAATTTTTGATCTATTAAATTTAAATATTGATATTAACTAAATTATTATTATCAATATTTATGATTGCCTATAATTATGTAAACATTAATATTAATAATACTAGAATGAATGGAAAATGGAGATATTTTAAAGTTATGATAACAAATTAAAAAGCTTTAATTATTTGTAATGTCTCCCCAAGTTACCACAATTTTTTTTTTCCTTAAGAGCTTCAATTACCATTCTCAACATATTCTTTCCATGAATAAACTTAGAGTCCAATTAAATTTTATTTATTTAATTTAATCTATACACTTTCCATCTTTCTCCTTAATGCGTTACCTCTAATTGATGGTCACTACTTAACTCTGGAGAGTATTGTCAGGTTCAAGGACTAATTTATACCACACATGTATTTTACCAACCTTACTCTTTAACCAGGCTCACGTGCCTCTAATACCTATTACAATTGGGGTAATAATATTCAATCACCACTCTATATATTATACATTGATACATAACTCTCAAATTTTGACATTGGTCACCACACTTGAGACCGATTCGAACGTACCTATCCATTTCATGTGGAAATGTAAAATTTAATATCGTGTATTGTAATGGTTTTTAAGCTTCATTACCCTTATAACGAATACATATATCAATGGGTGAGGTTTCCAAGAGGTCTTTTAAAATATACCACTCAGATTTTTGTGGATTCGTTAGGGTGCATAGTACCTACATGTTATTCGATTTTAATAGAGTTTTCAACGATCAATTCATATACAGAAATTTATTCCAGCCCGGCATTTTGATTTTAATGATAAGAAAAGGATTTATATCTTATCTCGAGCCACATAAACAATCTTATTTTATATACGAAGATGGATGTCGTAAGTTGGGTTTTTAATGCTTCATCTGTATCAGTACTCTTCGCCATAAATGGTTTCCCCGTTCACTGTCGAATCACAAATTTATGTGTTGATCCATGCGAGCATTGGCAGATCTCCACCACGTGGATGGTGGGATCTGCCTTAGGGTTCTCTGCTTCTTTTCTATTTTACTCCCGCACTCTTCGTTTTAACTTTTCTGGTGTTCATTTCTCTGCGGCGGATCTTATCTCTGGTTCATTTCTCATGATAATGGAAGCTAAAGTTTACAGTCGGTAATCTTGTTCGTTCCCACCTTCATTCCTCCTATACTCGGGTAAGATTTTAGTTCTAGAATTTTTTCTTACTATGTTCTTGTATGTACTGAGAATGTTCGTAGAGTTTTTGCTCCACCGTGAACGATCTTCCTTTTTTTTTTCAAGCTTCGTTTCATTTACTGAGTACGAGCTATTTCTCTTAGTAGTTTCGTGGGAGTCTACGGAGATAGTCATCAGTCTTCGTTTCAGATTAAGTCAAATGCATATGTTTGATTATGGGTTTGGTATTGATAGTTTTATGGTTGTTCATTACTTTCCACTATAAGGGTGGCGTAGAACAGTCAAGCTCTTCCTCCACCTTAATTATTATGTCAGTCCATGTGCATATGTTTGGATTTGTCTTGCATATCCATTGCTAAAGGTAGCACTCGATTTCACTGAACCTGGTACTCTTATTGTGAATGATAGGTTGAGCGTCACAAACGACCCTATGCCTGTATACGACTAATAGTCTTCACATAGGTAACTCCTCTTTTTTACGCAGAGACAATTCAATTGCTTAAGTTAAATTTTATAAGATTTTTATTTATATACTCAGTCCAATTTTTTTTTCTTGCTCAGGATCATCCATGGTGGGACGTTTTTCTCAGTACAACCTAGGTAATCCTTAGTTAGAAGCCCCTTTCATAACTTATTAAGTCCCTCCATTCGTTTCATTTTTACAATCATGGTTTAATGGTTTCTTCATTTTCTTGCCATACCCAGGTAACGTACGAGTTGTTTTTGACACAAACTTGGGTATTTTGTGACAAAGTTATTCGAAGCTTCAGGTAGGTGGTCTGATGCATTTTTCTCTTCGATTCATCAAGACCTAGCTTCACTTGGATTCTTTGGAGAGGGTTCGACATTTTTCCCTCTCATACTTCTCAGACCACTTCAGTCAATTTTCGCAAATGTTGTTATTGTATTATTATTACGTTTGTAGTCGTAACACCGAGAACTCATGGACTTTGCCACCGTATTAAACTTAATATTTTTTTTCATATAATCTGATTCAGATTAATTATAATTATTTGTGACTTCGCTTCTGGGGTTCTATACCCAAAGTTCCTTCGTGGCTAATTTATTTTTCTATCAGTGCTTAGATGATGCTTATCTACAATATCTTTCCCAGTTTCATTTTTCAGTATTCCTTTAATTCCGTACTAGTGTAATTATACAGACAGGTGCTTTTATTATAATTATCCATAAAATTTCCAGTAAACCATTAATTTGTTTTATTAATAACATAGGAGTTAATCCTCTCCTACATGGTATATATCTCACGACTACTATTAATATTAGATAGTTTGTAAAAAGTTTAGTTCTCCATCATTAAATACATAGGTCTTTCATCTATATGTACAGAAAAAGCTATTTCTCATTTACTCGTTTTCACACAAAATTTTCCTATGTTATCCCAATACTATTTTTGTATACAAAAGAAATATTAATACTGTACCAAAATAGATACACTCCTGTGACTCATATGGTTAAAAGAAAATCTGTTCAGTGGTATATGGATGTTAGTTAAATTCCGAAAAGTATTATTATTACTAAATATCAGAGGAATATTTGAAAGTGTCCATGTGTTTTTTTTTTTTTGTAAGGTCTTTCATAATTTCCTGTTACCAGTAGGCTAGAATAAAGTATAATTCGGATGTATATATATATATATTTTTCTAATTTAACTATTACCCTATAGATTTCACTGATTTCCATTTCATTTTAAATTTTCTATTTTATAACCCATGGGTTAAGTTAATTAGTTGAAAGAATAAGAATGGAGTTTGACTTTCCAAACTTTATGTTTACTTACAGGACATGTTTTTACCAACCATATGAATCTTGTTATTTTATTGTCTACTGTATAACTTTTCTATTCTTATATAACTAGTTCATGTAGTTGAATTTATTCCTTTCTCAGTTCAGATTTTCCCTTTTTGCAGAAGGTTACAATTGCACTTCAGAATTTTGTCTCGGCAATGTCTATACCATACTTAATATTTATAAATTCTTCTAAGTTCATGGCTGGTTTATCATGTTATAAGTCTAATTTTCATGGATTATACATAAAGATATTTGTACATTCACAGAAGCAGATTAAATTTACAACTTTAATAATTTATGGGAGTAGTATAAATCTCCAGATTTAAACCATTAGTAGGTTTAGAGCTTCTGGATGATTTTCCCCATAATTCCTATTCCTACAACTATACAGAATTGAGAGGATTAAGTTCTTCTAAAAAATTATGTTAAATGTAAGGAATACCAATTTTAGAATTTTTGAAGTACAATAACATCTACCGTAATTAACCATATTGCACAATAACAAGTAATTCAACCATTCATAAAAATGGTGGGCATACCACTTCTGCAAATGACCAACCTCCCAACCTTAGAGTTCTTCTGTCTCTAGAAATCACCCCCAAGCTAAGATCATCTCCTAGAACAGACCAACCTCAATCTGTTCTGGAGTAGCTTATTTAAGCCTATGCTCCCCAAACCCTGTTTCTAATTCTGCGTCCAGAATTACAGGATGCTTTTATTCCTGTTTGCATAGGGTTCCCTTATTTAGGGACTTTTAAAGTTGATTTTTGCTTTTCCATCTTTTTACCTCTTCCCAACTACTCTCCATCTCATTGGGGAAATCTAGATTTTTCCTCAAAAATCTAAATTAGAAATAAATTCTTTCAAGGATTTTTGAAAGATTTTTGGGGAAAGCCTTAGCCTCTTTCCATACCTCATGGATTTGGCAAGTGATCTCAAAAATCGCATTTGGTCAATATGCACAGAAATAGTTTATTTATTTTTCATAATTAAATAATTAATTACATCCACACCATAACTATCCATTGGGGTCCACTCCCCTTTGGATTGAAGTTAAAATGTCTAACTTGAGAAAAAAACATAAAAATAGGGGTGTTACATATTCCCCCTCTGAAAACAAACACCATCCGCGGTGTTAACAACTAACTACTAGGGTTCATTTTGAAAATAGATATGGATATTTTTCCATCATCTCAGCTTCTCTTTCCCAAGTAGCTTCTTTAGCAGTAAAGTTCTTCCACTACACCTTTACTCTTTCTACTGTTCGGTTTCTCAATTCAATTTCTTCGCGCTCCAATATTTGAAGCGGCTCTAGAAGGAACTCCCCTTGCGGTTCCACCTGTATCGCATTCCAATCAACAATGTGAGAAGCATAATGCACATATATTTTTAATAACGAAACATGAAAAACATCATGAACTTTAACATGGGGCGGTAGGGCCAGCTTATAAGCCACTGGTCCCACCCTTTCTAACACCTCAAAAGGTCCACAATATCGAGGAGCCAATTTTGCACAACTTTCAGCATAAAGTGTGCTCCTTTTAGGTTTAATACGCAGGTACACATGATCACCCACTTTGAACTCTCGATGCACCCTCTTCTTATCAGCATAGTTTTCTGTCGATCTTGTGCTATCTTGATGTTTCTTTGTATTTGTTTGAAAATCCTTTCCATTTCTTGTAAAGTATCTAGTCCCAATACTAGATTATCTTCAGGTTGGCTCCAACTTAAAGGAGTAAGACACTTCCTTCCATAGAGTGCTTCAAAAGGACTCATTTTGATGGAGGATTGATAGTTGTTGTTATAAGAAAATTCAACTAAATGCAAGTAGTCTTCCCATTTTGATGGCCTATCCATCACATACATTCTCAGCGTATCCTCCAAGATATGATTTGTTCTCTCTGTTTGACCATCCGTCTGAGGGTGATAGGAAGTACTAAAATTCAATTTAGTTCCCATGCCCCCAAACAGGCCTTTCCAAAAGGCGGCTGTGAACTTAGCGTCTCTATCCGAAATAATAATTTTTGGGACCCCGTGCAGCCTTACTATTTATTTTAGTAACACATCTGCTACTTGGGCTGTCCCAAAAGTAGATTTTACTGCGATGAAGTGTGCAGCCTTTGTTAAGGTGTCTACCACTACCATCACTGAGTCATTCTAGTACTTTGTTCTGGGTAACCCGGTTATGAAATCTAGAGAAACAATGTCCCATTTCCATTCTGCAATTGGCAAGGGATTTAAAAGACAAGTTGGATGTTGATGTTCAACTTTAACTAGTTGACATTCCATGCACCTAGCTAAATAGTCTGCTACATCCTTTTTCATTCCTGGCCAAAACAATTTATTTTTCAAGGCTGTAAGCATTTTCTGATATCTAGGATGTCCTGCATATGGTTGTTTATGATATTCATCTAGGATATTTTTTTTCAAAGACTCTATACTGGGGATATAAAATCTGTTTTTATAGTAGATCAACCCTTTCTGGTTTTTGGTGTATTCAACCATTTCTTTCTTCAGCATTTTCATTTGTAGCTCCTCATAGTTTGGATCTTGATCTGCTACCTTTTTCACTAGTTCTTCTAAATCAAAACTAGCACTACTCCCAATGTTGCTTATGATTTGGAAAGCATTTATGCTTAGCGCATCAACAAAAAATTTTTCTTTCCCTTTGGTATGTTTTATGTCCATATCAAATTCACTCAAAAAAGACAACCATCTGGCTTGTCGGGCATTCAGATATGTTTGAGAAAAGAAATACTTGAGACTAATATGATCTATCATCAATGTAAATTTTTTTCCAAGAAGATAGTGTCGCCACATCTTCAAGGCATGAATTATAGCAGCCAATTCCATATCATATACACTGTAATTTTGTTCACGTTTCTTAACTTTTCGAGATTCATATGCAATAACAGAATTTTCTTGCAACAACACTCTGCCCAATCCCTCTCTACATGCATCAGTACACACAAAAAACTCTTTGTCAGGATCTGCAATCTTTAGTATAGGGGATGTACTGAGTTTTAATTTTAGTTGTTCAAAATTGTTTTTGCATCTTTCAGTCCACTCAAATTTAGTGCATTTTCTCTGTAGTGAAGTTATGGGATATGCTATTGTAGAAAATCTGTCCACAAATCTTCGATAATAACATGCAATTCCCATAAATGATCTCACTGCTGAAACATCAGTCGACACTAGCCATTCTCTAATAGCCTTTATTTTCTCAGGGTCCACAGCCAATCCTTGTTCGGAAATAATATGCCCCAAGTATTGAATCTTGTCTTTATAAAATTCACATTTACTGAATTTGGCATATAACTGGTTTTATTTCAAAGTTTGAAAAACTATCCTTAAGTGTTCTTCGTGCTCTTCCTCACTTTTTGAATAAACAAGAATATCGTCTATTAACACTAGTACGAATTTATCCAAGTACTTGTTCAAAACGTTGTTCATTAAGCACATAAAAGTGGCAGGGGCATTTTTCAAATGAAAATCTAGGACTACAAATTTGTAGTGACCATACCTGGTTTGAAAAGTTGTTTTACTAATATCTCTCTCCTTAATTCTGAGTTGGTGATAACCAGTCCTCAGATCAATCTTAGAAAATACTGAATCCCCTCTTACCTGATCAAAAAGGTCATCTATTCTGGGCAATGGGTACCTGTTTTTAATCGTCAAATTATTTAGTTGATGGTAGTCAATTCACATTCTGAAGGTTCCATCTTTCTTTTTCACGAATAGCACCGGTGCTCCCCAAGGAGACACACTCGGTCTGATATAACCTTTATCCAACAAGTCTTGTAATTGCATTTTTAACTCTATGAGTTCAGGGGGGCTCATCTGATAAGGGGCTCTGGAAACAGGTGTTGCTCCAGTCACCAAATCGATGGAAAATTCAATCTCTCTTTTGGGGGGAAGATGAGGAATCTCATCTGGAAAAACGTCCTTAAAATCTCTTACCACTGGCATGGTGTCTAGCGGGTTTTCTTCAGGTTGCTGTCCTAATTATTCAACATGTACAACATATACTTGATATCCTTTTCTAGTGGTTCTTTTTAATTATAGAGCTGATATTTGTCTTACAGAAATTGGTTTAGGTTTTCCTTTGATTATAAAGGGTCTCCCCTCCTCATCTATGCAATGCAGAGTTTTATCCCAACAGTTCATAATAGCCTTTCTCTTTTCTAACCAGTCCATTCCTATCAGCAAATCATATGAGCGTAAGGGAAGAATGTTTAAATTTACTTCTATCTGAAAATCATTTAATTTAATTTCTTTTTGAGGTAACTTATGAGTTACTTTTCTCTTGGTGCCAGTGGTTAACTGGACCAACCAAGACTGTTGAAATTTTTCAGTTTTGAGATTGCATTTCTCTACAACTTGTGGACTAATGTAACTCAAAGAAGCACTCGGATCAATCAAAACAGTAGCAGATTGGTCAGCAATCGTACCTTCCATCTCAACCATGGTAGCCTGGTGTTCTTCTTGTCGGTTTTCCAAGGATGCACTGATAGTGGGTATATTCCTTGCTATATCATTTACTGTGGTAGCTTCCCGATCCCTCATAATCATCTGAATATTTCGGTGTGGACAATTCCTCAACAGATGAGGTTCTCCACAGTCCCAACATTTCAAAGGCTCCCGCAATTTAACTATTCCTTCCTTCTTATTATCTCCATATAATTGTTTTGAACCAACTTGGGACTGAGCAGTTTGACTTTCTTTTGGTTTGTTAATTTTTTTCCGCTGATGATCCCTACCAAATTTCTTCAAGTAAGTTGGTTTCTGTTTCTTTCCTTTGAATTCACCCTTTTTTACCCAACTTTTCCAATGCTAACCCTTTCCTTTAAACTACTGGTAGGATAATCTAGCTTTCCTCACCCCTTCATCCATAGTTTTTGGATTATCGAACTCTATTTTCTCCTTGTACACAGCAGGAAAACAGTTCAAAAACCATTGTACCTTTGCCTTCTCTTCACGAATATAAGGAACATACCTTAGCAGATTTGTAAACTTGGTGACAAAATCATCCATGGTGAGCTTTCCCAATCCGAGTTCATGAAACTCCTTTGCTTTATCATCATAATAATGTTCGTTCAAATAGCGGTTTTTAAACTTGACTTGGAAATCTTCCCAAGTCACTGTTTTTTCATCAATGGCATGGACCATTTTTGTCTCCTCCCACCACAAGGTGGCCTTACCCTGTAACTGGTAGAGAGCTAATCTGGCCTTCAGATTGCTCTCGTATTCATAGACCCGGAAATACTTAATCATATTCAACAACCATGCCTCAGCATCTTTCTCCTTCTCTCCATCATAGGAGGGAGGCTTAATTTTTTGGAATTCCCCCTGTAATTCCTTCTTCTGTTTAGACTGATGTCTAGTAGTGTCATCTTCCTCAGAATCATCAGAGAAATTTCCTTTCTTCCTTTTTCCGAAACCTTCACCCTCTTGGCTATTCCGCGAAGTCAGTTCTCTTATGAGCTTTTCTTGCTCATCACTGGCTAATGATAGCCTGTCATTCTGGCTTCTTAGCTCAGCCATATCTCGTTGTAACCTGTGCAACATAGCCATCAAAGGAGCGTTAGGATCTGGTGTGTTATCTTCATCACGCAGATCAACATAAATTTCATCTCCTTCAGCCATTGAATTTTCAGTTCCAGTACCACTATACACTAAACAAAACAAAATCGAGATTTTTTTTTTTTTTTTTTCAACAAGAAATAATTTATACATTGAGCACAACAACAGCCCAGTTTTTCAAACATGAGCTTTGATACCATTTGTAATGTCTCCCCAAGTTACCACACAAAAAAAAAAATTCTTAAGTGCTTCAATTACCATTCTCAACATATTCTTTCCATGAATAAACTTAGAGTCCAATTAAATTTTATTTATTTAATTTAATCTATACACTTTCCATCTTTCTCCTTAATGCGTTACCTCTAATTGATGGTCACTACTTAACTCTAGAGAGTATCATCAGGTTGAAGGACTAATTTATACCACACATGTATTTTACCAACCTTAATCTTTCACCAGGCTCACGTGCCTCTAATACCTATTACAATTGGGGTAATAATATTCAATCACCACCCTATATATTATACATTGATACATAACTCTCAAATTTTGACATTGGTCACCACACTTGAGATCGATTCGAACGTACCTATCCATTTCGTGTGGAAATGTAAAATTTAATATCGTGTATTGTAATGGTTTTTAAGCTTCGTTACCCTTATAAAAAATACATATATCAATGGGCGAGGTTTCCAAGAGGTATTTTACAATATACCACTCAGATTTTTGTGGATTCATTAGGGTACATAGTACCTACATGTTATTCGATTTTAATAAAGTTTTCACTGATCAATTCATATACGGAAATTTATTCCAGCCTGGCATTTTTATTGTAATGATAAGAAAAGGATTTCTATCTTATCTTGAGCCACATAAACAATCTTATTTTATATACAAATATGGATGTCGTAAATTGGGTTTTTAATGCTTCATCTGTATTAGTACTCTTCGCCATAAATGGTTTCCTCATTCACTGTCGAATCACGAATTGATGTGTTGATCCATGCGAGCATTGGTAGATCTCCACCACATGGATGGTGGGATCTGCCTTAAGGTTCTCTGCTTATTTTCTATTTTACTCCTGCACTCTTCGTTTTAAATTTTCTGGTGTTCATTTCTCCGCGGCGGATCTTATCTCTGGTTCATTTCTCATGATAATGGAAGCTAAATTTTACAGTCGGTAATCTTGTTCGTTCCCGCCTTCATTCCTCCTATACTCAGGTAAGATTGTAGTTCTAGAAATTGTTCTTACTCTGTTCTTGTATGTAATGAGAATGTTCGTAGAGTTTTTGCTCCACCGTGAACGATCTTCCTTTTTTTTTTCAAGCTTCGTTTCATTTACTGAGTACGAGCTATTTCTCTTAGTAGTTTCATGGGAGTCTACAGAGATAGTCATCAGTCTTCGTTTCAGATTAAGTCAAACGCGTATGTTTGATTATGGGTTTGGTATTGATAGTTTTATTGTTGTTTGTTACTTTCCACTGTAAGGGTGGCGTAGAACAGTCAAGCTCTGCCTCCACCTTAATTGTTATGTCAGTCCATGTGCATACGTTGGGATTTGTCCCGCGTCTCCATTGCTAAAGGTAGAACTCAATTTCACTGAACCCGGTACTCTTATTGTGAACGATAGGTTGAGCGTTGCAAATGATCCTATGCCTATATACGACTAATGGTCTTCACAGAGGTAACTCATCTTGTTTTACATAAAGACAATTCGATTGCTTAAGTTAAATTTTATAAGATTTCTATTTATATACTCAGTCTAGTTTGTTTTTCTTACTCAGGATCATCCATGTTGCGGCATTTTTCTCAATACGACCTAGGTAATCGTTAGTTAGAAGCCCCTTTCATAACTTATTAAGTCCGTCCATTCGTTTCATTTTTAAAATCATGGTTTAATGGTTTCTTCATTTTCTTACCATACCCAGGTAACGTACTAGTTTTTTTTGACGCAAACTTGGGTATTTTGTGACAATGCTATTCGAAGCTTCAGGTAGGTGGTCTGATGCATTTTTCTCTTCGATTCATCAGGACCTAGCTTCACTTGGATTCTTTAGAGAGGGTTCGACATTTTTCCCACTCATACTTCTCGGACCGCTTCAGTCAATTTTCGCAAATGTTGTTATTGTATTATTATGACGTTTGTAGTCGTAACACCGAGAAGTCATGCAATTTTCCACAGTATTAAACTTAATATTTTTTTTCATATAATCCGATTTGGATTAATTATAATTATTTGTGACTTCGCTTCCAACGTTCTATACCCTAAGTTCCTTCATGGCTAATTTATATTTCTATCAGTGCTTAGATGATGCTTATCTACAATATCTTTCCCAGCTTCACTTTTCAGTATTCCTCTAATTTCGTACTTGTGTAATTAGACAGACATGTGCTTTTATTATAATTATCCATAAAATTTCCAGTAAACCATTAATTTTTTTTATTAATAACATAGGAGTTAATCCTCTCCTACATGGTATATATCTCACGACTTCTATTAATATTAGACAATTTGTAAAAAGTTTAGTTATCCATCAGTAAATACATAGGTCTTTCATCTATATGTACAGAAAAAGCTATTTCTCATTTACTCGTTTTCACATAAAATTTTCCTATGATATCCCAATACAATTTTTGTACACAAAAGAAATATTAATACTGTACCAAAAGAGATACACTCTTGTGACTCATATGGTTAAAAGAAAATCTGTTCAATGGTATACAGATGTTAGTTAAATTCCGAAAAGTATTGTTATTACTAAATCTCAGAGGAATATTTGAAAGTGTCCATGTGTTTTTTTTTTTGTAAGGTCTTTCATAATTTCCTGCTCCCAGTAGGCTAGAATAAAGTATAATTCGGATGTATATATATATTTTTCTAATTTAACTATTTCCCTATAGATTTCACTGATTTCCATTTCATTTTAAATTTTCTATTTTATAACCCATGGGTTAAGTTAATTAGTTGAAAGACTAAGAATGGAGTTTGACTTTCCAAACTTTGTGTTTACTTACAGGACATGTTTTTCCCAGCCGTATGAATCTTGTTATTTTATTCTCTACTGTATAACTTTTCTGTTCTTATATAACTAGTTCATGTAGCTGAATTTATTCCTTTCTCAGTTCAGATTTTCCCTTTTTGCAGAAGGTTACAATTGCACTTCAGAATTTCATCTCAACAATGTCTATACCATACTTAATATTTATAAATTATTCTAAGTTCATGGCTGGTTTATCATCTTATAAGTCTACTTTTCCTGGATTATACATAAAGATATCTGTACATTCATAGAAGCAGATTAAAGTTATAAATTTAATAATTTATGGGAGTAGTATAAATCTCCATATTTAAACCATTAGCAGGTTTAGAGCTTCAAGATGATTTTCCCCATAATTCCTATTCCTACAACTATACAAAATTGAGAGGATTAATTTCTTCTAAACGGTTATGTTAAATGTAAGGAATACCAATTTCAGAATTTTTGAAATACAATAACATCTACTGTAATTAACCATATTGCACAATAAAAAGTAATTGAACCATTCATAAAAATGGTGGGCATACCACTTCTGCAAATGACCAACCTCCCAACCTTAGAGTTCTTCTGTCTCTAGAACTCACCCCTGAGCTGAGATCATCTCCTAGAATAGACCAACCTCAATCTGTTCTGGAGTAGCTTATTTAAGCCTATGCTCCCTAAACCCTGTTTCTAATTCTGCGTCCAAAATTACAGGAAGCTTTTATTCCTATTTTCCTAGGCTTCCCTTATTTAGGGACTTTTAAATATGCTTTCTTCTTTTCTAGCTTTTTACCTCTTCCCAACTACTCTCCACTTCATTGGGGAAATCTAGATTTTTCCTCAAAAATCTGAATTAGAGATAAATTCTTTCAAGGATTTTTGAAATATTTTTGGGGAAATTCTTAGCCTCTTTCCATACCTCATGGATTTGGCAAGTGATTTCAAAAATCTCATTTACTCAATATGCACAGAAATATTTTATTTATTTTTCATAATTAAATAATTAATTACATCCACACCATAACTATCCATTGGGGCCCACTCCCCTTTGGATTGAAGTTCGAATGTCTAACTTGAAAAAAAAACATAAAACTAGGGGTGTTACATTATTTTATGTAGTTTTATTTTTATTTTTTTATTTTTTATTAAGTATTTAATATAATAAGATTTTATTTAGAACATGGTTATGATATTTAGAAATAATGCAATTTAATATATATATATATATATATATATATATATATATATATATATATATATATATATATATATATATATATATATATATATATTATTAGCAATGTTTATAATAGGTTATAATAATTTAAAAATAATATTAATAATATTAGACTCTAGAAAGAAATGATATTGAAGATTAGTTTTAGGGTATGATTCAAAGAGGTATAATCAATAAAGTATTATTATTATTATTAATTATGATATTAATTAGTGTTATTTAGTATTATTACTAATTATATTTATTGATTAATAATACAAACAAGATGTAAATAAATGAAATTTATTAAGAAGGGATTATAAGATTAAAGTCCAAATTTTAAATTATTAGTTTTATTTAAAAATAGTTAGGTTAGGGGATGAAGTGGTGGGAAATGGAAAGATTGAAATGTAGGAAAATTACTAGAATTATGGGAAGGGAGCTAGTGAACTTATGGCATTAAAATCAATTTTATTTGGTATAATTAATAAAAAATGAAATAAAACCAAATAAAATAAATAAAGTTTATTTTTGATATAATTCTAAATAAATAAAAATTGTTTTAAATTTAAAATAGATTAAAATCTTTTAAAAATTATGAGTTCGTGAGATCTTCACCTCACATCTTTCTTTCTATCCTTTATTTATTTGCCTTAATTTCTTCTCTTCTTGGTAGGTTTTGTCGTGAAGATGAGTCTTGTTTTAGACTCAAAACGTAGACTAAAAACGAAAAATATGGATATTCCGAGTTTTTTTATTATCTTAATATCCATTTTAGGTTATATTCTAAATTTATATTGGTTTAATTAATACTACTAATATCAATTTTTGGCATTAAAATATGGGAGAGAGCTCTATTGGATTTAAAATTGAAAAATATTTAGTTGGAGTCATTTAATTTAGACATTTTGTTGACCATGATTTTCTACAGGCTGCATTACTACCAAAGAATTGGGCACTGTTATACACTCTCTAGGACAGAATCCAACTGAAGCTTAAACACACGATATGATCAGTGAAGTAGATGCCAATGGAAATGGGACAATTGATTTTATAGAGTTCCTGAATCTCATGGCTTGAAATATCAAGGTAGGGTTCCAAGGTTCTTTACCAATTGTTTATGAAATTTTACATTTCATATTCTCTTTTTGTTTTTTCATATCATTGTGATGTATTTAAATATTTCATTTTCTCTCTTATGGCTCAAAATATGAGGGTAGGGTTCAGGGTTCTTTACTAATTGTTTATGAAGTTCTGCATTTCATATTCTCTTTTTTTTCATATCATTGTGATGTATTTAGATATTTCCTTTTCTCTCAATCCTTGGTTTGATGCTTCACATATCCCCTCTTTTTTGGTAATGGAAAACATTTCCTTTGATCTGTGGGCAGTTATGAACCCAAATTTCTCATGATTTTGGAAAAAACCACTTGAAGTTAGGGGCTGTGAAATTCAGTCAACCATACATATGATCAAGGCTCTCTGTTCATTGGGATTTGAACCTGGGTCATTATTGTTCTTATTTTTTCCCATGTGGTTCATGGTTCCCAAAGATATGTGTTACATTTTCATAGAAGTTTAGATATCGTTCAAATATCTAAAATTTATAATTTATAATTTGAATATTTATGTGATAAATGAAAGAGAAAGTTCTCAATTATAAAAATCAACCAACAACAACAACATTGAGATTTTTCTTTCATTCATCCTGTAATATATTGCATTTGTCTTCCTCAATGCTATTCTTCCATATGCTATCCACTTATGACATTTCCTTTGCAATATTTGGTGCAATTGATAGTTATAGGTCATTTATAGGCTATAAATGTCTTTAGAGTTTCAATTCTATTTGAGTATTCAACACCATATTGAATCTCTTATACATAACTATTTTCCGTCCACCTACTTTTCATAACTTCCATAACCATTAGGTAGAGACCTACAACTTAATTTTTTTTTTCTTTTTTAGTAAAATATGGTTGACATTTTGATTTATTGAAAGTTGTATATTTTACAATCTATAAAGTTTCAATTTTAAGTATAATTGTTTAAAGGGTGATAGCTCAATGGAAGAGCACCTTCTTTACAAGAAATAGGTTGGTGATTCCATTCCATCGTGTCCTGATATTCATATGGAATGGCGATGATTAGTTTTTGGTGATAAAGACTTTTATGAATATCACCAATGAGCTTATGGTGACATTTTTCAACCCTCACCAAAATATGAAATGGTGACGAACAACGAATGCCACCATATATACGCATCAATAGTGATGACCATGAAATTTCCGTCACCATAAATCGTTGTTGTTGATATGAAATGGTGACGATCATTGTTTGTCATTATGGTAATTATTCATGACGAACCTTGAAGTCACCAATGAGGTTATCATGACATTTTTTGACCCTCACCAAATATGAAATGGTGACGGTCAACGAATGTCACCATATATATGCACTAATAGTGACGACCATGAAAGGTCCATCAGAATAAATCATTGTTGTTCATATGAAATGGTGACGGTCACTATCCTTCATTATAATAAATATTCGTGACAAACCTTGAATGTCACCACAACACCTATAATTTTTGTGACACCACCTTTGGTGAAGTTCAAGTTTTTAGTGATGAAGACTATGGTCCATCACCATTTCTCATATGAAATGGTGATGGTCACTATCTGTCATTATAAATTATTATTGGTGATGAACCTTGAATGTCACCACAAGACCTATACTTTGCGTGACGTCCCCTTTGCTGACATTCAACTTTTTGTGACGAAGGCTCTTTCAAATGTCAGCAATGAGCTTATGATGAAATTTTTTCCCATCACTGTTATACAACATTTTGTCACATTCCCTGCAATCCCCATCCTGAACATTGGAGGACTATTTTAGTGAATTTTGTGTATTGTCATACCTTGCAAACAATGTCATTGCATCCCTTGCCATGAGAAGAACATTTCCTCTATTGACTATTCCTAGAAAAGGCTCTAAAAAACACATGATTTTTGGTCATTGTTGGTAAGCAGTTATGACCTCGTGCCCATAGAGAAATTAGCACTAGGCCTCGTGCCCATTGGTGCTTTGTTTTAGTGGACTTCCCATGCCAAGAATTTTTTGGAAAGTTTTTTAAAATGGAAGTGAAGTTTCCATTCCCAACCACTTTGTGAGTGGAGTCATCATGGCTTTTTCGACTGAATAACATCGAAGTCCTTCCTTTGGCTTCTCGTTTCCTATATTTGGGCAACTCCTCAAAGGATAAGGCCTCCCTTCCACCTTATGAGAGATCCCAAACCACCTCCTCCTCTCCTATAAATACACCCTCTTCACATAGTTACAGCTAGTTGAAATGGTTGAATAGGAGAACAATCCTTACTATAGCTGAGAGTAAAGCAGAGAGGAATCCATTGTCGAGAGACAGTCTAGACTCATTGCTTCGACAAGTCTAATCCTCGACTAATGCTTGAGACATGTTTGATTGGACCCATCGAAGGAGGTTGCAACGTCGAGGCTCTTTTGGTTGTGAACTTCTTCTCTCTATTTACTAATACATGACTGGTTTCTTGGTTCCCATTTTGCATTTGATATTTTTAATCTTATGCAATATGTTTGGTTCTCCTTGACCAATCGAATAGTCATGAATGAAAATATGTTTTTGTATGTTGTAATCCTTCTCTAATCCTTGTGTAGGTACATATATATTACCACTGAAGGACCATGACGTGTGAAGACGAAGATCAGGAGATCACTGCCACGAGCTATGATGAGAATGTTGGAAAAAAGGTAGGTCATCTATCCCAACTCCGTTTCATTCATAAACTAGGAGTCGAATGATTAGCATGTTCCCTTGTTTCTAGACCCACCCTAGGGATAGAGGGATCGCCTCTGTCCGTAGAGTGGATTTACCTTTACAAAAATTTGGCGACCATACTGAAGAACAATGTGTTCGTCTTCTCTCGTTGTTCGTCCAGTGTTTTTCTTGTCGAGTCAAATTTGGTTGTTTCATTGTTTTTCTACTTTGTTTGACCTACCTGATTATTTTCAGCCATCTTGTTCAGTCCCAGAGTGTCAGATATGACCTCTGCTCAGTGGTTTTTTATTTTTTCCATGGTTTTCTAGCTCAACGTAGATTTTTCCTTAACAGTCGCACCGATTAGTGAATGTTCCTTTTGGATCGGGTGTGCCAGCCACTATTTAGTGTAGATTACAGCTAAACAGATTCATCAAATCCTATAGGATTAAAGTTTAGCCTTTTTCTGAGTTTTGCCAGTTTCTCTTGCCTCTGGGTTGGATATTTTATCCTTCAATTGGTCCATTGGAATTTTTTTGACTCCCTCGTCTCATTCTTCTCATTTTTTTGTACCTCATATTACCAGTGGAGTTTGTCATCCTAGGGTTTCTAGGTGTCTCATGCTGCTTGTTCGACTCTCTCCTCACTGAGCCTTCTAAGTTTCGTTTGAGTCAGTTCGGTGTTTGTCGTTTCAGTTCGTTGATTGATTGTTTTCGCTTTTATTTTGGTTCTTCGTGTCTTTGGTTTGTTGAATGATCATCTTGGGTTTCATTTAGATCTCCATTTGTCACCTTGAGCATAGATTATATTTCTCACTGAACTGGTTCAAAATCCCTCTTCGCTTGAAAGAGTACATCTCTGTCTTGAGTCTGTTTGATGTTTGTATTGGATTGATATCTTTAATTTAGATCGGTACATTCAAATTGCTCAAAACTAGTGTTCTTTTTTATTTTTAGTGTAATATTGCATTTTTCTTCTCATTCATCTAAAAAGACAAAATTTGCATTATTTCTCTTAGTTTGAAAATGAAATTCATTATTTTGCATTAGTATCTTTTGCGAAAAAGGAAAGAGCTTTCCATTTTTTTCTTTGGTTGTTTTAGATGCATTAGTGAAATTATCTTGTGTTCAATTGATCACTGCTTCATTATGAATTGCTATCCCCCTCTTAGCTAGCTTTCATTGAATTGGAATGATTTTCTTTTGCATGTAGTTATGCATTAAGAATTCAAGATCACATTCGGTAAGGCCTTGAAATCTCAACATTAATTCAAGATCAACTTTAAAATAAATTCAATCAACCTAAGGAAGCATTGAAACCTAATGCACATATATCTAGAGGTCTAGGCTAGTGACGTGTTCTAGCATCGTTAAACCTAGTAATTTTCATTCACCATCTGCATTTAGACATCACTAGCATGGACTTGTGCTCCCTGTACCATCAAGTATATAAGGGGAGACCCTCATAGGTTTCAATCCTTTATCCATAGGAAGTTGAGTTTGCCACCCTATAACTGTGATACACCGAACGCAACATTTGAGGAGACTGCCTGCATGCACATAAAGTCCTTGGTCATTTTTGTTTTATTTGATCACCAAGGTGTATATTGCAGTTCATGGAAACTTGGTACACCCTCTTGCTTAGATTTCCTGAGTAGTCATTTTTGTCTTTTCGTGACTCTCTAATATTGAAAAGGTCATCGAGAAGTTGTCCTTTCGCGTTCGTTCAACCTGAAAGTGACTAGAGTCACCTTTTGCATGTTTCTCAACTCTTAAAACATGAAACAATAGAGTTTCATTTCAATGTCATAAAATTAATTGCATGCGATCACATGCCCGTTAAATTTATTTTCTTGGCTTGTTCTTAAGTAATTCCTTAGTGTTTGGTCTTGAAGCCTCGAACTAGCCATCTCATTTCCCTCCTATGTTGAGACAACGTCAAGGTGGCGAAACCACCAATTTCTTTGTCATCTTCATTTCCTCCTAGTGGTGATCCTTCTCTAGAAGTTTGTTTGGGAGCATCTCAACCCACTAGGTCTGTCAATTTCTAGTTGTCTATCCTTCCGAGTATCTTACCTCTCACTACCCGATCTCCTCTTGAATAGAAATTTGATATCAATTGGCAACCTCTGGACGCTTGGTCTGGTTTTGGGAACGAGGAATAATTCCCTCCTCTTACTTCAAAACCATCTTCACTAACCACTGCTTTACTTACCACTGCTCATCATCTTTTCGACGATCAAATGGCTTCATCTGACATGGATTCTTCGAGTCCTGTCAGTAGTGAAGAGCTTTATGTTTCTATAGGAGATCATCAACTCCCCCCAGAGAATTTTCCTCATGTATCAAGTCAACCTTCCTCACAATTGGTGTCCCTCCTCCGTGATTATTGTACTTTGGTTCAGATCATTTTTGGTGCTGCATCGTTGTATCAGATTCCGATATGGTCTAATAGATTGACTCCCTTAGGGGGCTCATTTGTCTCGGTATCGAGGGCATCACCCTAAACTCCTATGACATTGACGATTGTGACCTATATTCTTGTCAGAACCACTGTCTATGTGGCTTCATCTGCATCGACTGTTAGTATGACTGAGTCATCCACAACGTCTTTTGTTGTTTGTAGATCCATTTTTATCAATCCCACGATACCCGTTAGGCCCACAGTGAGTGGATCACAACCTCACGTCACTGGAACCCAACCTACTAGCAGTGCGCCTATGGCTTCTACTTCTATTCCTAGCGGTTTTATGTTCGATGAGTATCTATTGGCCATTCAACAATAGAATTCTTCTCCTCAGGGTTCTCAGCAGTTACAATTTTCTGCTAATGCTCTAAATCATTATTACACATACGATCATCCCGTATATTTTCCTCCACTTGATCCTAATTAGTACACCTACTAATAGGGACAACCCTCTGGTCCACAAGACAAGCCTTATAGGGAAAACCTTCAGTCCAGCAGGGACAACCCTCTGGTCCATAGGGAAAAACTTATGGTTTGCAATGATAACCCTTACAGGGACAACCTTCGGTCCAACAAGGACAACCCTACGGTCCTGATTCTCAACCTCATGTTCAACAGGGTGCATCTTATGTTCCCCAGGGGGGGGTTGGTGGGATTTATCCACAACAGGGACAAACTTTTGTACAACAACACCAACCTTACAATCAACAAGGCCAAAATTTTGTACAACAAGGACAACCCTATGGTCCTGCATTGCTTCAACTTGGTTTTCAAGGGCAACCTTGCCCATCCCAACCATCAGGCCAAAATTTTCCACAAGGGAAACTCGGTGGCTCTCAACATCCAGGGTAGCCTGCTCCACAGGAGAGCCTGTCCAACCATAGTATCTCGGTCAACCTACACTGTAGGGGCAACCCGTTCAGCCTCAAGGCGCCACTTACATGCCTCAAGGTCAATCTGAGTTAGTATATAGTGCACCCAAAGGTGTTACTTACATTCCTAAAGGTCAATCCAAGATCGTATACAGTGTAACTTCGGGTGTTGCATACGTTCCTCAAGGTGAAACTCAAGTGTTGTATAATGCACCTTGAGGCACTGCTTACATTCCACAACAAAATCCATATATTTCTCAGACAAGACCTCAATGATATGCTCATAATCAATATCCTAGTCCTCAACCCGTGTATGGGAAAAATTATCAGGATTATAACCCCTATGGACAGAATCCTTTGGGACTAAACATATGGGGGCATAATTTCTCTCAACTCGGGTGGAATCCTCATACTGGTATTTATCAGCGACTTGCGATTCCTTTTAATCCTTAATTACCTTTCCTTGCTACATTGGAACTACTCGATGTGTCAAAGTTGAAAAATTATCCTATCCTTCATAATCCATATTGGCCTCCAGTTTCGACCAAAATTCTTGGCGATGGTCCCAAATTTGAGGGCAAGTCCAGAGAAGATCCCCAAGCGCATGCTATGAAATACCATCTTTGGTGTTCCTCTAACTCTTGGGTTGATGATTCCATTCGATTACATATTTTCCAACGAACTCTCACTGGTGCCACTGCCAAGTGGTACATTAAACTATCCTCCGGTGTCTTCCAAGATTTCAACTCTTTAGCTATGGAATTTATCACACACTTTCAGTTACGAGTTTAGTATGAAACTAGGACACACCTCCTCACATCCTTGAAGCAAGATTGAGCTACTGATATCTCTGATGATATTCATGAACGGAGGCATCATCGTCGTTTAATCAAGTTTGAGAGTCTTGATCAACTTCTAACTGATTGGTTTAATACCTCCTTCATTTCTCCGATTACTAAGTACATTGCTATGGGGGCACACGTTACTTAGGAACAAGTCATTGCTCGTGCCCAATACCTTGATCTTGTAGTGACACCATCTGTTGATGGTATCATAGTTTCTGTGTCTCAGACTTCTCGCAAGTCTTCCCTAAATCCCGTGAAGAAAAAATTTACTTCTTCCAAATATACTGCTTCTCAACCACCCTCGAATTCTGGTAAAACCAAGGAAGTTAATACCATCCAGTCCAATCCGCCTGATAAAAATTCCAAGGGTAAGAAGAAGGGTAAAGGTAAGGCCAAAGCCGATACCCCGAAACAAGATTCTCAGAAATCTCATGCTGATGATGGTTCGCAACGCAAAACGAAGTACCCTTGTTTGATTTGCGATGAAGAGAATTACACTAAGGACTGTCCCTGATGGACCGAGGTGAGTCGATTTCTCAAGGACACCCAAGGAATTCCAGCCATTCTTAAAGATCCATTTCCATCATAGCAGACTCAGTTGGTAGAGTAACCTCAATCTTCTATCCCATTTGGCTCTCAGGATTTCACGATGAATGGTATTGCATCTCTTTATATTGTTATTCGATTAAAATATTATACCGAACCGCATCAGGCAACAGGGAAGGAAAGAGATGATGGTCCTCCTCCCCCGCCTACTTCTAGCCCTCTTTAGATTGAAAGGCCCAATACTGAGCCTGTTGTATGGCCACCTTCTAAAGGTGTACTCTGTAAGTCTTCTTACAACACTAATGCCCGTGCTTCTCAACATTACAATATTGTTGAGGATTTGGCTCAGGCGCCATCTTCTATGTCTGCATTAGAAGTACTTCAAAGTTGTCCATCTCAACAGAAGGCTTTGTTATCTGCTATCAAGGGGGGTTGATCTTGTTGATTCCAGCCTTATCACTTTCGATTTGGAAAATTTTGTTTGACGCCTCCCTCACCAGCTTTCCCTGATTATTCAAGTTGGGATTGATGGAAAGAATATCCATCGAGCGGTCGTGGATGAGGGTGCATCTATGTGCATCATGTCATCTGTCTTTTTGAAAGCCATCGGTTCTCCATCTCTCAATTTCTCTCCAAACACTTTAGAAGCTTTTTATGGAAGGGAATCTCGCCCTCTCGGTGTTCTCGCTAGTTTACCTATTATGTCAGAAGGGAAAATCGTTAACGTCGAGGTTGAAATTGTTGACGCCAAGCTCAATTACAACTTTCTCCTTGGTCGTAGTTGGACTCACGCCATGTTGTGTGTTCCGTCCACTCTCTTTCATGTTCTTTGATTTCCGCACAAAGGAAAAATCATCACTCTCAATCAGATGACCTTTTTCACTTCTTCATCTTTTGAGAGAAACATACCATATGTAGATCGTATTCCTATGCCTTATGAGAGTATAAACCCGGGTCTTTTCAAAGATCATGCCCTCATGGGTATTTTTCCTCTTCCTCCACCAAACACTGCTAAGGTTAACATGATCTCTAGTTCTTCGGATCCGTGGATCATCCCTTTTCCTGAGCAGATTGATTCATTTGGTGACACGATGCCATTAAGTCCAATCAAGATTGATTATTGTGAAATTATTTTGGCTTTAGATCCTCCTCCTTCTGATCATGCTCCTTTGAGTATGTATCTTGACACTTATTCTCAATCCCCCTGGCTCAGCGATTCGGATTCGCCCGATCCCTTAAAAGAGATATTTCCAATTGATGAGGCCAACATGGAAACTATGTCTCTTGAGGATCACCCTTGGGATGATAGTCATCATTGTTCCTTGTTCATGCCTAGCCTTGGGGCCATGTCTACTTGTCTTGAGAGGTTCACTTCTCAAGTTCCTTCTCCTCCGCTTCAAACGTTTATCTTGATAGACGAAGTATTTGCAGAAGGTAACTTTGGAAACATCACACAAATGATACCTATCGATGTCTATGTCAAACCGAGGGTTGTCGAGAACATCCATATTGGGGTGACCTGTTCTCCTGATGAGATCGAGGTATATACTAGTATCTTTTGTGATTTTCACGATGTTTTTTCTTGGACTTACAAAGAAATTCCCAGCATCGATCCGAGTATAGTGGTGCATGAGATTCCTACTTATCCTGGTGTGAAGAATGTTCGCCAGCGTCTTCATCCTGTGCACCCTAGAAAGGTGTATGCTATTAAAGGAGAAGTTGAAAAAATTCTTAGAGCTAGTTTTATTTATCTGATTCTCTTGACATAATGGGTTTCTAATATTGTTCTTGTGGATAAGAAACAGGGTACTATTCGGGTCTGTGTCAATTATCATGATATCAACCGTGCTTGACCTAAGGATAATTATCTCACTCCTTTTATTGAGTAGATCATAGATGACTGTGCTGGGAGTGAGATATTTTCCCTTATGGATGGGTTTTCTGGGTACAACTAGATTAATATTCTTCTGACTGATCAACACAAGAGCACCTTTATCTATCCTTGGGGTACTTTCGCCTATAAAAAGCTCCCTTTTGGTCTTAAAAATTTTGGGGCTACATTTCAACAAGAAATGTCATATCCTTTCCACGATATCAAGTGCATTGTTCAATGTTACCTAGATGACCTTCCAGCTCATTCGACTAAGTGTAAAGACCACCCAGATCATCTCTGTCAAATATCTCTTCGCTGTCGATGCTATAACATTCGACTTAATCCACATAAGTGTGTCTTCTACGTTGACTCCAATCGGCTCTTAGGGTTTATCATCTCTAAAGACAAAATTCATCTTGATCCCCTCAAAGTCAAAGCTATTATTAATCTCCCCCCTCCTTCCTCCTTACATCAACTACATAGTCTACAAGGGAAGGATAAATTCCTATGCTACTTTATACCGAACTATGCTGAAGTGGACAAAGGATTTACGCGATTACTTAAGCAAGGCATCCCATTTCTCTGGGATGAGATCGCCCAAAATTCCTTCGATGCACTGAAGAAATTGTTGATCAATGCTCCTCTATTGCGTCCTCCCAATTATCATCATGATTATTCCCTCTATTTGGTTTCCGCATTTAGCACGATTTCCATGGTTCTGGTACCAGACTACGACGATGGTGACAAGCACGTCATTTACTGTTTGAGTTGCAATCTTCTCAACACAAAAAACAAATTATGCACATGTCAAGAAGTTGGCATTGGCTGTTGTTAAAGTTGTTCAAAGTTTTCGTCACTATATTTTGCTGCGCACAGTGATTGTGATTTATGATTGCAACCCTGTGACTGTGATTTATGATTGCAACCCTGTGACTATGATTTCTGATTGCAACCCCATGACTGTCATTTTTTATTGCAACCCCGTGACTGTGATTTCTGATTGTAACCCCGTCACTTACATATTGAATCGTCAATTGCTGGGGGGAAAATATTCAAAGTGTATTATTATTCTCCAAGACTTATATTTGGATTTTACTACTGCCAAATTGAAGAAATAATTGGTTTTTGTTGATTTGATTTGCTCTCTCCCTTTTGATTCTACTCCATCTGGTTTTGAGGAACACATTCTAGATGGCACACTTTTTCTTATTAGCACCCTCAATCCTTGGTACGGTGATATCATCGTATACCTTCACACTTCCACCTTCCGATCTGAGTTGACGAAGGATGCTCATTGACGCATATTCCATCATTCAAAACCTTATCACATAGTTGGAGATACTCTCTACCGCATCGGAGTTGATTCTGTTCTCCACCGGTGTTTGACTCTTGAGGAGGTCGAAAAGGTCCTTAATAATCTCTTCTCTGGAGCCTGTAGTGGTCACATGTCTGGATATGCTACTACACAGAAGATTCTTCGTGGTGGCTATTTCTGGCCCACCATATTTAAAGAATACATTGTTTCCATTCGAAAGTGTCACAATTTCCAGATTTATCAGTGCAAGATGCATGTGTCACTCACACACCTTCATCCTGTCATTACCATTGGTCCCTTTGCGAAGTGGTGCATCTCTTTTATGATGTGTAACCCTCACTCGACCGAGGGGCATGCTTATATTATTGTAGTCATTGATTACTTCACGAAATGGGCCGAAGCAATGCCTACACTTACAACTGACGATAAGATAGCCATACAATTTCTATTCAGTCTTCTCATTACTAGGTTTGGCGTCCCTCAAGCCATTGTCACCGATTAAGGTTCTCATTTTCCTCATTACATGATAATGAGTTGACTTCCAAGTTGGGTTTGCATCATGACAACTCAAAGATGTACTACCCTCATGCCAATGGCCAGGTTGAAGTTGTGAACAAGGTTCTAGTTACTATGCTTCAACGTACGATTGGGATGCACAAATCAAACTGGCATGTCATGTTGTTTTCAACTCTCTGGGCTTACCAAACCTCAGTGAAGGATGCCCTAGATTCACTCCATTCTAGCTTGTCTATGGTCTGGAAGCTACCTTTTTTATTGGATGTGAAATCCCTTCTCTCAAAATAGCTGTTGAATTTCTGCCTAATACTTCGCCAGAAGAAGAGCATCTTCTATATTGAGAAAGGCTTAATGAGACTTGCCACTTTGCTGCTCTTGTCATAGAAGCACAAAAAAAGTGGGTCAAAGCTAATTTTGACCAGACAGTTTCCCCTCATTCATTTATAGAAGGAGACCTCGTCCTCTTGTATGACCAACCTCACAATAATATAGGAGCAGGAAAATTCCAACCCATGTGGAATGGGACCTATATTGTTAAGCATTTTTTGCAAAACGGGGCTTATGAGATAATTGGTTATGAAGGTTATCCTCTAGATCAGCCCATAAATGGGTTGTATCTCAAGAAGTACTATGCATGAGTTTTTCGTGCACGTTTCTTTTGTAAATAGGTGTTTTTTTTTCATTTTTGTACAAATTTTGGCTTGGTGTGCTTTGCGAGCGGTTTTCATGCTTATTGTATCGTTTCTTATTATGTATATTTCTGTTAATCCTTACATCGGTTTCGCAGATGGTGCCTCTCGTATTACCCAGAATTTTTTTTTTCTGCAGCCTGGGTGATCTATAATTGTACTAGTGAGTTGGTAGATCTTAAAGGTATTTATCTAGGACAAACTACAAACATTTTCGCTGAATATAGTGTTGTCATTGAAATCTTAATTGAAGCCATTGCTCTCGACATTCATGAATTGATTATTAACCTAGATTCTCAGCTTGTTTTTCTTCAACTTAATGGGCATTATTATGTTAGAAATCCTCAAATCATAAGGTTGTACTTGCGTGTTTGTTTACTAGAAAGACATTTAGATTACATCACATATCAACATATTCCTAGAAGAATGAATGTGCTAACTGATACAACATCCAACATTGTATTAGATAGACATTTGTGTAATTTGTAAAAAATCATCACCATATGATAATATTCATACAGGAAAATATATATATATATATATATTGAGTGCTTTCATCCACTTGCATCATAAGTTCAAAAAATATGTATGTTTTGGTTACATCCTCAGACATCATGTCTCTCAAAAAATATGTAGAAATAAAACCCTAGGTGTCTAGTCAACGTGATGCTCATGGTAGCATGTCATTGTCCATACAAGACACCTCAATAAGTGGTGAACACAATTCGAAACTCTTGCAGTGTGTCTCTGGTATGCGTGAGGAACAACATCAAATCTCGCATAGTCAGGGATTCCACTGGAGAGTCCCTTGGGGTTGCGTATGATTTCCTCCTCTTCATTTCCCTCACTAGGAGGGGCCACATCAAAATCACGGGGAATTCTCCGTGCTATTGGAGGCATTACTGCAGGTATTTATGGGCCAAAATTTGCAAATACATGGATTAACATCAAAACATACATAGTCAAAAAAATCTTAATACTCATCAAAATCAAAAAATGAGTTTACCCAATGGTTTATACCAATGCTCTCATGCTGGGAGTGGTAGATCTAGATCACTTGTAAAGTCCATTCCAGAATAAGGCTAGTCCTCCATGACAATTAGTTATCTTCGGAGCCACTCAAAGAACTCTAGTCTCCAGGACATCTGTTGACATCCTCCTGATCTTGGCATTAAGGCTACCCAACGTACCATCAGTGGCTCCTATGCTGGCGGTGAAGGAACTATCACTTCCTAATGTTGGAAAATTGGTAACTATTCCAAGATCAATGGTACCAGGATGGAATTGTAGCCGAACTGTTTCAGCTTCCCATTCTTACATTTTGTTAATTGGCGTTTCATATTGACCGTTACCACCTCTGCCTAGTTGTAGAGAGTTGGTGCCATACAATCTACTTCAAGAAGTAACTGTGTTTTTGTGGCCTCATGCAGAGCCTGAGATCCAGCACCTCGCGTGATGGTGTGCTGCACTAATTTTAGTTCCAAATTAGCAATGGTTTGGATATCCACCTTTCCGTTTTTGGATACTTAACTTTCCCCTCGGCACACTCTATCAATGACCATGCTCATGTTTTCCATTGTGGGCCAAGTACTTGTCAGGATTGGTATTTCTCCCCTCCGTGACAATCCAGTTATGAAGTAAACATCCGAGACTTCAATCTATAGTTCCTTCTCATGGATTAGGAATCTTTCATGATAAATGTCCCATACATTGATCAAGTATTGTAATAGCTCCAGTTGAGCTCAGAGACATGGTGCCATGAAGAATGTTTTGAGCCTGCAGTCCCTGAGAGCGTCCATGAATCTTACATTTCCAAAGGCTTGCTCATCTTCTTCACTATGGTCTCTTTCCTTCCATTCCATCACCATTTTTCTTTTTCACACCTGCAAAAACAACAATGGGGTCATAATTAGTCAAATCATTTTATATTTGAGTGTTTAAAACGGGCTAATTATTTGAATTTACAAGCTAAAATTCGTGCCCGCGGCTGGCATGAATGTTTTAAAAATAGTTACGCCAAGTGGAGCGCCCCCGTTTGGATTCAAGGCAGGTTGGTGTGAGGCTATGCCAGAAACCTGCGCCAACTGCCACGCCCTAATTTACACAAAAACCCCTCCATAGATAAAAAAAAAATGGATTGCAGGAAATGAAATTTATATCAAAATGAAGGTAAGGACATGAGATCTTACCTGGAAAAGACGCATTCACGATTGGCCTTCTAGATTGTTTGTTGTCATCTCCACAAAATCACAGTGAAAAAAGGTAAAAAGTTCTCACAAGAGGTAAAAGTGAAAAGTAATTTGTTTTTTACTATTTTTGGTATTTTATAAACTTTTTAGAACCCTAATTAGGTTTTTTGAACATATTTTTCAATCATTTTGATACTTTATCTCAAAAAATGGGTTTTACGTGCATTTCTTGTGCAACAATAGGTCCTCAACATGATGATGATGAAGTAACGAGTTCTATTTTATACTTTTTCGGACTCGGTAAAAACACGAAAAGGTCACTTCCTGGAGTCATCTTTAAGCTCTTTTCCGAATCTCGAAAATTGAAAAGATTTCCAAGATTCTTATCATTTCGAACTTGTTAAAGGATGCAAAATGATATCTACCTAGTATATGTTTACCCATTTTTCAGGTTGGGATATATTATTTATGAAAAATTAATACCTTAGCCTATCGCGACTAAGAGGTTCTCTCAGACATAGTTTTCTACCTTTTCGGATCTATGAGACTACCTACAAAAAGGGACTTACTGGAGTTTTCTTTTCTGCTTCTTTTCAATCTCTCTAAACATGAAAAGATGTTGAGTTATTCCTTTGTTAGAATATTTAAACTTACATGACATCAGAAACTGCCACCATGACGTAACCAAGTTCATCCTTGCTAGGGCTCGTAAAATGTACTAGAATGGAATTGTATGAAGGAAAAAATTACATGACAAGCATATGATATCCCCTTCAAGCTTGCTTCCAAAAATAATTGGGGTACTCACCAACAATGGTGGGGGAAAATGGAACCAGTTCTCAGTCGTGTCGGTAGTATGTCGCTCTTGAAACTGACACTCATCCGCATTCGTGTAGAGTTGGGGATATCTCATTTCCTCATTCTTGCCTCCATGGGTTTGGGTAATCTATTTTGGCCTCTCAAATACTCTTTGCCACGTCATCATGACCACAGATCCCTTGATGTCAAATACTGCCAAATTCCAGAGTCGTGTCGTTGATATGTTCAAGATAAGTTTCCTTTGCAGTTTTCAACCTCTAATCCTCTTTGTGGTATTAATTCACTATAATCTCACTCCTCTGTCTCGTGTCGATGATGTGGGAAAAATTATGGCCCCCCTTTGACCAGTTCACTTCCTTTCGACTTCAACTCATTATCCACGAAGCTAATCTAGAGACTCCCTTCTGGTACGTTGGAGCTTGCATGCCTCAATGGCAAGTTCTTTGCATTCGACAATAGTTCCTCATCATTGGCCTTTGATCAGGTGATTCTGCAGATGTTCGATGCTATATCACTATTCACATTCTGTGGATTGTACTAGTTGTACCTTGAGAGCCATTGTCATTATTGGTGGTTTCTCTCGTGTCTATTAAAAACTTTCATAATGGGTTGGTAATCAGGTGACCTCCTTGCATGTTCGAATTTAGCTCACTTATTCACATGCTTGAATTTGCACTTGTTCGGGTTGAGATGGAGTGCAAGACCCTGGGATTTTGTCTGATAAAATCTAGGCTATAGGATATTTTGGTTTATCATGACTATATGCATGACTCTTTTGATTGGATGGCTGCGACCATACCTGAGTCTATTTCTTGGTCCTTCTTGCTGGGTGGCTATGCCCATACCTCAGACCTCACTTTTATATGTACTCTTTTATGGATAGTTGCGCCCATGCCACATGTTCGTGTATCAGAGATATCAGTTGTACTTGTACTTGCAGGTCTTCCGATGGCGGTATTTGGTTTGAACATGTTCTCATAAATAATTTCACTCTTTCCTCTCTCTCAGACCTCATACTTTAGGGGGCATATGCTACATAACACTTTGTCACCATCCCTGCAATCCCTGTCCCGAACATTGGAGTACAATTTCAGTGACTTCTGTGTATTTTCATACCTTGCAAAAAGTGTCCTTGCATCCCTTACCATGAGAAGAACATTTCCTCTGTTGACTATTCCTGGAATAGGCTCTCAAAAACACATGATTTTGGGTCGGCGCTGGTAGGCAGTTCTGGCCTCATGCCCATAGAGAAATTAGCACTGGGCCTCGTGCCCATTGGCACTATGTCTCAGTGGATTGCTCGCACCAAGCCGTTTTTGGAAAGTTTTTTAAAATAGAGGCCAAGTTTCTATTCCCAACCACTTCGTGAGCAGATTCATCATTGTTTTTTTGACTGAATAACGTCGAAGTCCTTCCTTTGGCTTCTTGTTTCCTACATTTGAGAAACTCCCCAAAGGATAATTCCTCCCTTCCACCTTATGATGGATCCCAAACCACCTCCTCCTCTCCTATAAATACACCCTCTTCACATAGTTGCACCTAGCTAAAATGCTTGAATAGATGAATAGTCCTTATTGTAGCCTGTGTGAGAGTAAACTAGAGAGGAATCCATTCTCAAGAGAGAGTATAGACTCATTTCTTTGCCAAGTCTAATCCCCGACAAATGCTTGAGATGTGTTTGACTGGACCCATTGAAGGAGGCTGCAATATCTGGGCTCTTTTGGTTGTAAACTTCTTCTCTCTTTTTACTAATACATGACTGGTTTTTTGGTTCTCATTTTTCATTTGATATGTTTAATATTATGCAATACGTTTGGTTATCCTTGACTAATCGAATAGTTATGAGTGCAAATATGTTTTCATATGCTATCATCATTCTTTGATCCTTGTGCAGGTACACAGATATTATTGCTGAAGGACCGCAACGTGTGAAGAAAAAGATCAGGAGATCACTTCCACGAGCTACTACGAGAACATTGGAACAAAGGTAGGTCATCTATCCCAAATATGTTTCATTCATAAACTAGGAGTCAAATTATTAGCATGTTCCCTTGTTGCTAGACCCACCCTAGGGCTAGAGGGATCACCTCTGTCTGCAGAGGGGATTTACCTACAGAACACTCACCAATGTCCTTTTTTCTTGTAGTTCTTGGGTCACATCTCCTTACCTATTTTGAAATGGCTAGCCAAAGGTGTATTAGTTGTATTTTCATTCTGCATGTTAAATATTTCCAACACCATTTCTATATACTCACTTTGAGACAATGTTAATTTGCGATTTTTCCTATCTCTAGTTATTCTCAAACCAAGGGTTTAATTTGCAACACCCAAATATTTCATTTCAAATGAATTATCTAATTTTCCTTTGTGCACATTTATTTCCTACATGTTAGACCCTGCAACAACTATGCCATCTACATACAATAGCAATATAATATAGTTGTCATCATTTTTCTTTTTGCGATAAACACAGTGCTCAGAGTGACATCTAGTATAACCTTGTTCAGACATAAACATGTATAATTTTAGATACCACTTCCTTGGATCCTATTTAAAGCCATACAATCTCTTCTTCAACTTCCACACTAATTTCTCCTTCCCATTGACCTCATACCCTTGTGGCAACTACATATAGATCTCTTCATCCAAATTCCCACAGAGAAAAGTTTTATTTACATCTAACTGTTCAATATGAAAATTTTCTTTTGCCACTAAAGTTAAACTGGTTTAGACTGAAGTAATTTTAACAACAGGTGAGAAAAATTCATCAAGTTCTATACCTTTCTTTTGTGAAAATACATTCACAACAAGTCTATCCATGTATGTATTTTTACCTCCATATTCTTCTCTCAACCTGTAAACCTATTTATTCTGAAATTTTGTTTTACCTATAGAGAGTTTGACTAAGTCCAAGTCTCATTATGCATCAAGGAGTCCATGTCTGCTTCCATGGCTTGCTCCCACTTCTTCCTTGTTTCTATCTGCATTACTTCTTCATATCCTTCAGGATCACTATAATTAGCCAACAATACATAATATAATGAAGGGGAGTATCATTCAGTGGGTCTACATATCATGGCATATATTGTAACACCACTTTCAAGTGTTTGAGGTGCTTCTTGATGTCGTTTTTGTTGTTGTTGTTGTTGTGGTTGTTAATCATTATGATTTTCAAACACCTTTACCTTTTTCTAGATCTCATCAAACACTATGTATTCTTTGTTTTCTTTTTCCTATTTCTCTCTCTGCATCTAATTATTATACAATACCTTTTCATTGAATATGGAATCTCTGCTCCTATTTTTTTTTTCAATTACTATAGATTTATGATATTTGATTCATTAAAATAGAGTTAAAATAGCCTAAATGTAATTGTTTGAGTTAATGCATCATGTATATTAAATTTTTTCGATGTGGTTGTTCTCAAAAGTATATAGAGTGGGTACTCGTAGGATGTGGAATTTAATTCCTCATCGAACGAGTGTCTACACTTGATATTTAAGAGAAATTATAAGGAGATAAACAAAAAATATAATAAAGAATTATTTCATTGATTTTTCTTTGAAAAACATATCCCTTTTTTTATTGCTTTAACTATTATTTTATTATTTTCCTTAGGAGGTCTATTTAGACCTCAAAAATTCCCTAATGCCATCTTGAAAATCAACTTCAACATTTTCCCATGTAGATTGGAAATTATTTTTTGTTAGAAAATTCTCTTATAACTTAGGA
Organism: Pinus albicaulis; assembly: GCA_034641835.2. Classification (NCBI taxonomy): domain Eukaryota; kingdom Viridiplantae; phylum Streptophyta; class Pinopsida; order Pinales; family Pinaceae; genus Pinus; species Pinus albicaulis. Next base: position 936,632,786 of record CM076575.1, on the reverse strand, counting down.
AATATTTCAATTTTTTTCCCATTAGCTTCGAGAACTTCTTTTGACCAAAACTTCATGGGAAAACTAGGTAGTATGATAGATACTCTCTGAGTGGACATTAGCTCCCTAAACAGGTCAAAATACAAATTCCATTTCTACAATACCAAACCTGATTTTTGCCATGACCAATCTTGTTTGAGAATAGTTAAAACATTTTCCCGAGAATGAAATACCACAGAGAACTAGCCTCGAGTTAGTGATGTGAAAATATAGCACGTATTCTAGAAAGGGGCACTAGTTTGTCTCCAACCAACATTGAAAATATGCCAAACTCATAAGCTTCCTAGAGAATATCCCTAGCAATGCCCTTTCTAAAAGAAACACTATTGCCACAAGGCCTACATATTTTCCAACTACAATGGCCATAGTTTTTCTAGCCTTCAATACCCTTCTACATTTGATTTTAGGCCTATATCAAACATAGAATGGAGACAAGAGGATTACGCTGGAGCTTCAACCTTTTCAGCAAGCAATAATTCTCTATATGGATCTACCACCTTACCTTCCTATTCCAAGCACGAGTCAATAATTTCTCTCACATCAGGAGTAGAACACGCATTCAATATTATGATATTAATTGGATGGATTAGGATGAGCATGCAATAAATCATCACTTGTGGAAAAAAGAGTACATATAATATCCAAATCATAGTCCACATCATAAATTATCATTTCGGTAACCAAAAATATCCTACTAAAATGTAAATGTGATTCATACCACTGGCTTGGAAAGGGGAGGGAAACCACATGGTGGGAAAGTGGTGACTATAACTCAGATTTTGGCACCACAGTAGTTAAGAATCCATGGTTCCAAGATCAAAATAAAAAAAATACCCAAAACCCCTAATATTATATATCTCATTACCACTCCACCTTCATCTTCCAATATAAATTATTCTAACATTATGATTTTTTTCCCAAGGAAAAACCATAATTTTATTAATGAAAAAAAAATTACAGGCTGTAGATGCTTGCAAAGCATTCCATCAATCCATTCCAAGACTGGTAGTAGAAAATCTATAAAAAATAATCAACTAAGGATAAAGAGAAAATGTTAACCTTTTCTCTGTTTCTTCTTTTCTACCTTCAACCATTTTCCTTGAGATAGTGTGGATGTTAAAATTGTTAGTTGATTTTCTACTTCCATTCTTGGGTTTTCCTTTTCCAGGTTAGAAATTTCTGAGATATGGTGACGTTTGAATCCCCGTGAATCTTTTGCTTCAAGAATCCTCACAAGATTGGTTGTAAGGATTGGAATTTCTGACTCTTCACAAGTTTCTTCCCCCTTTTCTACTCTTTCTTGTGTATTATGGTTTCCCTCATTGGATAAGGGGTCCTTTCCTTCTTCATCCACTTCCTCTTCTCGAAAATGTGAGGGAAATTTTCATCTTTTGGGTTGATTTCCTGTTTTCCTCTTCCTTCGTGGCTTTTTCTTGGCAATGGAACACGTATTTTGTAGACGTCATGTCTATCAGGATATTCGAAATCTGAAGGTCATGTTTTCAAAATTGAGGAATTTTATCTAGTTATACTTCTTGTGTGAGAAGTGGATGTGATCTGAAAGTCCTTTACTGAGGTCCACCTCCACACATATTCTGGAAAAAGTGTAGACTCTTTCTTCCTTTCTTTGTGTTTCTTACTTCATGAATCACCCTAAAGGGTTCCTAATTCCTTATAGCCCTTTTTGATTTCAGAAATGTAGAGGGAGGTTATGTAAAATAACCCAAACTAGCATTCCTGATACGATCATTGTGTTTGCATCAAATTATGAGAACCACGGGGTAATGAAAAGACGTGTCGATCCCCAAAAACATGGTCCTTCATGTAGGACATATTCTCGATCCTTAGATGATGCAAACTTTACTCTGAAGAAACCTTTGGAGAAGAGGTGGATCTCTCAGTTTTTTATCCAGTTTTTGAAAATCTAGTAGAATAGATCCAATGGTTTTGGCCAAAAACTATTGAATCTTCGTGAAATGGCTTGGGCTTCATATGATGAAGACAGATCGTTTGTTTTTGGAAGGTCTATAGTCTGTTCTGTACATGATTCAACTTCTCCACAATATATGGGATAGGGATATTGTGTATTTGTTCTGGATTTGTTGTTGTGGCCTATTTACCTTGCAGAATGTATGTGAGGGATAGGCTTCCATTGATATGCTATCGATTCAGTTATGTTCCTTGGATCAGACTATATCCAACGAAAATTCCTCCTGCCTTTGATTTTCCTGATCAAACAACACCACCGCTCAGTCTCAAGTTTAGGAGGATGAGGATGGTGGATGAAGGAAATTTATTGTATTCCTGTAGACTCTGATCTTCCTGCATTGATTTCTGTCGAATAACAGACTTTGCTGGTGCATTGGAATGCCCAGTTTTTGTAGGATTTTCTGCTTCATTTGAGAATCCTTATCAGAATCCTAAATCCAAAACAGATTTGATTTACCATCTAGCGAATTTATAAAAATTTGGAACAAATTGTGCGCTTCCAGATTCAGAGAGACGTGTGTTTCTGGATCCGTTTCTATGCCATGTTTCAGTCCCGATTTCTATAGCGGCCTCGAGCACAAAAAATTTGGAGACGAGATCCTTAATATTGTTATCCGAATATCTAGTATGTATGAGGGTAGATCCGAAAAGAGGGTAGTCAAAAATCTCTGATACAAACCCAATTCATACTTTCTAATGCACAATTCCCAGAAGATGGAGAGGATCCCTGTAACCGACCGGGGAGATTCAATATTTATTGTGAATCACGCTCCTGAGGATAAGATCGATACTTTAGTCACGATCCTTCGTTTTGGATATGCTGATGATTCTCCCGTGACAAGAGTACAATCGTAAAAAGACTTCAGATCTATTATTTCCTCCATATGTGACTTTTGCTTCTAATCCATTCTCATTCCTTGACATATCTGTCGATCTGATGAGAAACATACCTGATCCTTCGAATAATTGATGTGTGTCCCAGATATGTCCCCAATCTTATTTAGAAACCATGCAGCAACCTATGTGTGGGTTTAAAAGCTTGATCCATGTGTATTTGCCATGGATCTTCCTCTCCAAGTGAACACGCCCTGACTGCAATCTCGATCTGGAGATGAAGTGAACATGCCCTGACCGCATTTTCTCGCGTCAAGTGGAGAACCGAAAATTGAATAAGAGTTATCTGAATTATCCATAGTGTTATAGTTAACACTGAATAATCCAAATAGCTCTTATTCAATTAACAACCACAACCATAGAAACTTGAAAAACTAAAATTGTCTTTTGATCGAGATATGTTGTAGTTCTATGAAATTCCAGGCCTTGCACAAAATTTAGATGCCCTTGACCTCCGATTGCTCCGTCCAGAAACATGATAGCGGTCTGAGCCTCTACATCCCCAAACTTTGAAACCTTTGTCGTCGTCTCCATCGCTTCCCTCCCAAAAAAATCAACTATCTTATCTAAGCAAATTCCATTCATTATGATTATTCAAAATAAATTGTACATTTAAAATAATTTAATGATAATTTTACTTTTAGATTATACAAAAATATTTTTTTATTTTTTTATATTCATTATTATTAAAACTAGATAAAGGTTATATAATATCAATTTTTTTTATTTAAAACTACTATAAATAATGTTCTTAGTATTTTAGTATAATGAAATTAAAATTAACTCAAAGATACAAACACTACCTTACACTATTATTTATTTAACTTGAATTGGAAGAGTAACGAAATTTATTAAACTTGCATTAAATGAGTGACCCATTACATGTGCAATTATTATTTAATCTATATAAAAAACATGTTGAACACAATTTTTTAATGTATCTTAAATTTTTTTAGATGTTAGTCTTCTCAGAAATACACATAGTGGGTACGTGTTGGATGTGGAATTTGATTTTGCATCCAATGGATGTATACACTGACATTTAACTAAACCCATAAGGATATAAGCCAGAAATATAGTTAACAATTTAGTCTTCTTCTTTTCCCTAAAAAATCTTTTCCCCTGCATCATCTTGAATCGTATTGGTTCTTGTAAAGTTATTTTTGTTAGTAACTTTTTTGTTTTCAAGCCCATTTTTACCTAAAAACCCCCCTAATGTATGGTTGAGGAGGTTTAATTGGTATTTTGTGGACAAACATGGATGCATATTTTTAATTAAATTCATATTCATTTATTCTTTTATGTATGGAAGCGGGTAAGCCACCTCTTAGGTTAATGTGATAGGAACCCTCAGGGGTTGAAATTACAATATTGATTTGTGTTTGAAAATCCCCTTAGTGGGATATTAGGGTTTTAAATCAATAGGAAAAGAGTCTTCTTTCATGTACAATAGAAAACGTGGACATTGAAACTTCCCCATTACTATAGACACCTATAGATATGGATTCAGAAATCCCTATTGATATAAAAATAATTGATTACGTGTTGTTAATGGTAAATATTGCAGTATCGTATGATTTAAAACATGGGTTCTCTCTCCATTTCTAAACCTAATTTGGACACTGGTATCTCCCTAGATAATTCTCTCCCTCCCACAGGTCCTTGAATTACCTTTCCCCTCGCCGTTACTCTCAATCTTCCCCCCAATTATTGTTCCTTATTTAGAATTCATTGTTATAAATTAAATAGCATAGCAATGAAACACATAAAATATTGTAGAAACACAAGCACAGAAATGCATAAAATAAGAGAGACACAAATATACATGGTTCGCTCAATTTGGGAAAATTTCTTTGAGAAACATTCAGCGATTCCTTTATGTTATCTATAAAAATGAAGAGATACAACCTACAAAAAATTCGTTATAATTATGTCTTCTCTCTCACACAATATCCTCTCTCTTTCTTGCATAGAATAATAATACACAACCACAATACGATTCCCTCACATAAACCGAGGGTTTCCTTATAGGGAAAAAAACCATACATTACCATTAATTCTATTATAATATCATTCGCCTAATGAGTCTCCTAAATTGACTACAAAATAATAAAAAAATTACAAGGAAAATTTTCATCTATTTTTTATTCGGGGGAGCCCACCTTGCTAGACTCCCTTGACAGCGATCATATAGGTGGCGTTTCCACCCCATTAAGAATTGGGATCCAACACAGATAAAACAAGACCTATGAATCAAGAAGATAATTAGACTCCACACGTAATAACATCCCATTTGGAGACTAATTATAAAAACTCCACCAATGTTTCACTTGTTAGATAATGCTCCCAATTGGACCTAGTTGTTTCTCATATTCATCATCATTCTTGAAGGCCAATTGAAACTATGCATAAGATAAATTTATACCTGGTTACAACCTTTTTCAACATGTCTGCAAGATTCTATATAGTGTATATCTTTTCCATTTTCAACCGCTCATCATCCAAAAAAGGCCATATGAAATGATACCTAAGTTGTATATGTTTATTATTAGAATAAAAGGTTGAATTATTTGCGAGATGAATGGAACTCTAACTTTCACTGTATAAACTTCTAGCCTCATACTTCTTACCCAATTCATCCATAAACCTCAGTAACCAAATCATTTCTTTGTTGGTATATGTAGCAGTAACATACTGGGCTTCTATTGTTGAAAGTGCAACAATGTTTTGAAATTTTGAAACCCAACTAACAGTTGTTCCACCTACAGTAAAAAAATAACTTGTGGTGCTCCTCATATTATCTCTATCACCTGTCATATTTGCATCAACATATCCCTGTAAAATAATGTTTTAGCCTTCAAAACATACACTTGATTTGTGGTACCTCTAAAATACTTGAGAATCCACTTCATTTTCACTAAATTCTCTTTTCCTCGATTGTTCATATACCTACTCAAATTATCATTGCATGTGAAATATTCGGCCTTGTTCAAACCATTGCATACATTAGGCTTCCAACTACTAATTCATATGGAATTTTAGACATACAATCAATCTCTTTCTGGGTCTTGGGACACATATCCTTACCTAGTTTTAAATGGCTAGCCAAAGGTGTATTAAATATTTTTTCATCCTACATGTTAAATATTTCCAACACCTTTTCTATGCACTCACTTTGAGACAATATTAATTTGTAATTTTTCCTGCTTCTATTTATTCTCATACAAAGGGTTTTCTTTGCAACACCCAAATGTTTCATTGCAAATGAATTAGCCATTTTTTTGTTGAGCACATTTATTTCCTACATTTTAGACGTTGCAACAGACATGTCATATACATATAATGAAAATAATATAGTTTTCATCATTTTTATTTAAGATAAACATAGTGGCCAGAGTGACATCTAGTATAACCTTGTTCAGACATAAACCTGTCGAATTTCAGATACCACTTCCTGGGAGCCTGTTTTAATCCATACAAGCTCTTCTTCAACTTGCACACTAATTTCTCCTTCCCATTGACCTCATACCCTTGTGGCTACTGCATATATATCTCTTCATCCAAATCCCCATGGAGAAAATTTGTCTTTACATCTAACTGTTCAATTGTTTAGTTGCCACTAAACTTAAAATGGTACTTATTGAAGTCATCTTAAAAAGAGGAGAAAAAAAATCATCACATTTTATACCTTTCTTTCGTGAAAACATCTTCACAACAAGTCTATCCTTATACCTCTTTTTACATCCATATTATTCCTTTAAGTTGTAAACCCATTTATTCTGCAATGTTTTTTTATCTAAAGGAAATTTGACTAACTCCCAAGTCTGGTTATGCGTCAAGGAGTCCATCTCTTCTTCCATGTCTTTCTCCCATTTCTTCATGGTTTCTACCTGCATTTCTTCTTCATATCATTCTGGTTCACCTGAATTAGTCAACAATACATAATATAATGAAGGGGAGTATTTTTTATTGGGTCTACTTATCATGATGTATATTCTAACACCACATTCAGGTGTTTGAGGTGCTCATTGTTGTCATGGTTATTGCTGTTATTGATGTTGTGGTTGTTGATCATTATGATTTTTAGACACCTTTAATTTTTTTGTGATCTCATCTAGCAACGTGTATTCTTTGTTTTATTTTTCCTATTTCTTTATTTTCATATAATTCTTATACAATACCTTTTCATTTTCTCCTAATGATTTTTTTATTTTTTTATTTTCATAATAATATAAGCGATAACTAAAATCATTAACACCATATCCAATGAAGGTACACTTATTTTATTTTTCATTAAGATTTGTTTTGTTTGTTTTACAAGAACCAAAATTATTTCGAAATGAATAGTTTACCATTTTTCCTGTCCATGCCTCCTTTGGAATACCACCATCCAAGAAACTTAAGGGACCTCTGTTTATTAGATAAAAAAAAGTATATATATATCATCTACCAAAAATTTTAAGGGTAATCTTCCATGAAATCTCTTGCACCTTTCGTGCTCCATGTTTGTTTTTCTCATCCTTTCTAACACACCATTTTCTTGTGATTTTCCTGGAATAGTCTTCTTTCTACGAATTCCATGCTCTGAACCATAATTATCAAACTCCTTGCTGAAATATTCACCTCCATTATCTGATCTGAGACACTTAAAATTATTTCCTGTGCCAATCTCAATAAAATATTTCCATTTCTTAAAAGTATAAAAAAAATAGATTTATTTTGAATACAATAAACCCAATTTTTCCTAGTTGTGTCATCAATAAAATTAACATAATCGTGAGGTCCACATAGATATGATATTTGTGCAAGTCCCCATGCATATGTATGCAAAATCTCTAATTTTTCACTCTTATTTTATTTACCAACTCTAAGAAATATGACTCTTTTGTTTACCATAAACACAATTTTCAAATAAATCCAAATCAACGTGCTTTAAACCTAGAAACAATTTTTTTCAGTGAAGAACTCATGTGCCCCAGCCTATGATGCTAGATTTTCGTATGTTCTCTTCTGGAGGTTAAAGAATTAACATAATTAGAAATATTATTGCATAAAATCAATGTACCAACCTTTTCTCCTTTTTCTATAACCAAGGGTCCTTTAACGACCTTTTAGGTTTTATCTACGAAAGTAGTTACACAATGTTCACCTCCCACCTGCCCCGTTGAAATTATATTTTTTCTTTAGATATGGACCATTCATTACCTCCTTTAATAGAAATTGGTTTCTATTTTTTTCTTTATAAAAATCTTAACCATTCTAATGATTTTACAGGGTTATTCATCACCTGCACGAACATATCCAAAATATCGTTAAACATAGTCATGAAAATGTTTCTTGTCGGGTGTGGAATGGAATGAAGCCATTGAATATACCAACCATGCATGAATACTATTTTATAACTAAATAATCAAATAATTTTTCAACACATCACTTGTCAGATTCACTTCATAATTGTTCTCTTATTTCCCATCTCCTTCTTTTCCCTTTCAAGATTTATAGTCTTTCCTCAGGTGTCCCTTCTTTCCACATTTACATAACACCATCCCTGATATGGATTTGGATATGCCTTTTCATGACTTAATGTTATTTCCTCATATCTTTCCTCTTTCCATTTTCCTTCACCTATTCTTTGCAATCAAAGAATTATTTGATGTTTCACAGGAGCTTTTTCATCACATTTCCTTACTAAGGATGGCACCAACAACATCATCAAACTTTAAAGTAATAGATCCATAGACATAGTTACTAATATCCATGACTAAGCCATTCTTTCTTGCAATGAGTACAAAAATAAGAGAGCCCTACATCATCCTCAAAATTTACCCATACAAAACATAACTCACTGGTAACCATGTTAAATTCATTTAAATGATCAACAACAAATCCAACTTCTAAAATTGTCATATTAAATAAAAACTTCATAACTAAAAACTTATTTGACATAGTTGGTTTTTAATATAGTTTGGCTAATGTTGCCATTAGACCTTTTGTTGTTATTTCCTTTGAAATATTGAAGGCCACCGATGCTTTTAGGAACAAGCATATTGTTCACAGTGCCTTTCTATCGAGATTATCCCATTCTTTATTCATAATAATTTTTTTCTTCTTTGTTTTATGTTCAATGGTAGGTAAAGATATTTCTGATAAAAATATTCCTCCATTTGTATCTTCCATAGATGGTTGTTTTGGTCGTTGAATTTTTCAACCCTAAACCTACCATGTTTTTCCATTTCTCCCACTCAAAATAGGAACCCTTATTTCCTATAATTTAATCAACTAGATAGACCTTCTATTCTAATACTGGTTATTAGAAATTGAAGGAAAATTAACAAAAATTACACATATAAAAAAATAACAGAAACACAGAAAACCATACTTGGCGGAAAAGGTCATAGTCTTATTGTACTCCTCACATTCACATAATTAAAATATTGTTATAATATAGATAAAAACAAAAGAGGAGAATGTGTCTCAAGATACTGTGTCTATCTTAGACACTTTGGTTGAGACAATATCTCAACCATACACCAATCTAGGAACCTAGTTAGGCAGAGAGAATATCTAAGCCTAAATTGACTCATAATTGAGAGGAAAAAACTTAATCTAGAAAATTAGGCGTAAATTTCTATTTTTAAATATTTAATAAATTAAATTAAATTTTGAATTATAATTGTTTATGAGAGTGAGGCTAACATCTCCCCCCCTAATGATAAATCCAAAATAAGAACGAGGAACCATCCTCCAAGCTCTCATGTTGAAACTGTTGATCCTGAAAACACACTCCCTGAAAATTAGCCAAAGTTGGATGCCGAAAATACTTCAACCTAAAGGGATCATGAGTGAGGTGCAAGTATAATTCATCTCAAAATATTTCTTGACAATTCCATCACGTGCCAAGCTGCAAAAGGATCCATCTTTCTTTTTCTTGCAATCAACATCCTTTTTCCACTGAAAAAATATTGATGATGCCCACTAGAGAATTTGTTTGTCCACCTACAAAATGTTGAAGATGGCCACTAGCGAATTGGCTTGATGTCCAAAATACCCAATGGCTACGTTATGATCGCCCACTAGCTAATGATAATCACCCACTACCTGATGATGTAAAAAAAAACAATGTTACTGATGAAACGAGAACTATTACCTCAAAACGGGAACTCTAGCCCAAAAAGACTCCAAAAACATGAAAAAACGCCCCCAAAAAAATTTTTGTGTATTCCAGAACGCATTTGTTTTTTTCTCAAGGTCAAATTTCACCTTTTTATAAAAATATGCTAAAAACGAAATTGTTTGTTGAAAAAATGATTGAAAAAATATCCTCAAAACAAAACGAGTTGATGCTGGAATAACCAAAAAAAACATTGTGTCACACTTTTGACACATTGTAACAATGGAATTAAAGACAACATATTAGGACATTGAAAAATCGTAAAATGTTAAAATTTTCTGAAGGGCTTATCATTTCGAACAAGTTTATCCATGTTGTTAAACATAAAATATCTTGGCTCTAAACAGCCCTAAAATTGTAATTATTTTCAGACATAACATTAAAGATAAAATTTCGCAGTGCATAAAAACCTTAATGACAAGTTGTAAATCTTAATTTTTTAAATCTTAACATTTCAAGATACTTGAACCATGAAATTATGGAGAAATTATATGACTTAAATTTTTTTTTTAAATGAACAAGTAAATGAAAAATTTATTATTCATATATTTGTTTGTTTATATATAAAAACATTTTTTTTATATTTTTTTTATTGTTTTTCTATATTTTAAATTATAATTGTTTTAGTTTTAAGAAAATAAAAATTAAAAATTAAAATCTTCTTATATATGTTTGTTTATATATTTTTTTTTTCTGAATAAGACTAATTCTATTAAGAAAAAACCATATAGTACAATCAGAGCTTGCAAAAAGCAGAGCATAGAAGCAAGGGGCCGGCAATGAAACATTATCAACCTCGGACCCCAAGAGCAACCATGGAATGAACAATAGAGAACAAGGATAACATAAAAAGGAGAGCGAAACAAAGGAAGCTACCCAGAGTGGGCAGAGACTTCCAGACGAACTTTTTTTCCTTTCTTTTTAATGCCTTTGACCCAGCCATTATGATTTGGCTGGGCAGGAACCAATTGTAGATTATTTTTCACTGTAGAATGAGTCTCTGAATCGGAGGAAGAAGACTCATGCAAACGTTTCTGTGGGATCGGAGGGGCAGAGGGATCCTCAGGGCTGGTCGGGGGCGTGCCCTGCGGGTGCACATCTTTCTCTCCTTCCTCTTCCAATTCTTCCTCATCCGAGCTGGAGGACGCTAGATCATTCATGGGGGGAGGATCGCATGGTTTCCAGCTCTTGGACTTCGGTTTGCTATTGATTTTCTTTTTTCTGCCGGGGAAGCTGGAGCATGTGTTCTGTAGATGCCCTGTCTGATGACAATGTCTGCACCGGAATGCAGTGTTCTCATAATCCAGGGTTTGTGTCCAGTGAAAGTCCCCAATTTTGAGGTTGATCTGATCAGGCAGTCCTTTGCTTAAATCTATTTCTGCACAAATTCTGCCATAGGTATAGATTCCTTTGTCCCCTCGAGAGGTATCTGTAGCCAGGAAGCGGCCCAAGGCGTTTCCAATCCCTTGGAAGACCGAGACATGCCAGAGATGAGCCGGAAGGTTCGGAAGACGGACCCAAATGGGAAGCTTGGTGACAACTGCTGAAGAGGGGTCGAAATCTGGGAACCAAGGAGTGAGAAATAGTCTGGCTGCTCCCCAGAACCATGGGCCTCCTGTTAAGGCTTTCTGATAATCTGCGCTGAATGCAAACACTACTATGAAGAAACCCTTTGAACAAAGGAAGACTTGGCAGCTGTCTGTCCAATTAGCGTGGATCCATTGATATAGATCAGTGGTTCGAGGCCAAAGGCCATTGAACCTGCAAATGATGGCGGTCTCTGCATATATCTGAATTTGTTCGTCCAGCGATGGATTGGAGATTTCAATAGAGGGGACTTCCTCCATCTTGTCCACAAGGAAAGGCTTGGGAGCCTCAGCTGAAGTAGCAGATTTCTTGGGCGGCTGTGCATGAACCGCATCCTTATAGGAGAAGGCGGGAGTGGAGGATGGCTGCCCAGGTGCTCCGCCTCTAAGTCTCAGGGAAATCACAATCGAAGCATCTCTATTAATGCTGTAATAAGAGAGGGGGAAAGGGTTTTCAAGTTGTTTACCTTTGTGAAGCAACCTTTGGAGCTCCGATGGAATCCCCAATCTGCTTTCGAGATTGTTTAAGAGATCTTGCACTAAATCCGTAGCTTGCACCCAATGCAGCATGGTTCTGCCAGATAGTAGCGTGATCTGGATCTGGAAAGAAGAGAGGGCAGAGTAATCTTTGGAATCCTTCTCATTAGAACAGATCTGAGAAGAGAAGGAGTTAGATCGCATTGAACCCAACTTCGCCTGGCCCTGCCGAAGTTTGAAGGAAGAAGCAGGAACTTTATCGCAATACCGAAACCCTACGGCAGACCCAACTAGCCGACCCGAGGGTTGCCGCTGCCATAGGGAGCAATCGAGGGTAGAAGCAGAGCATTTGATGAAGCCTGATGAGTCTGCCCTTTGAAGAACTGCAAAAAAACCTCGATGCAAAGAAAAGCCTGTGTAATCCAGGGAAGCACCCGCCGGCAGCAAAGGAATGGCGCAGTGCTTCTGCGCTTCGGTGAAGTCTGCAACGACCCAGGACACAGCAGATCGAGTGCCCTTTGAGTGAACTGCAACAGACAGAAGTTTGGCGTTCAGGTCATTCAGAATCAGCACTTGGCATGGGGCCGCAACGCGAGCTTTTCCAGACGGCTTTCCGGCTGCAAGGCTGAGACCAGGATCTGAAGCCCGCTCAGCTGCGTCGGCGAGGGCAGCAGCAAAGCGAAACAAAACCCTAATGCCGTCCATTCTCCTTAACAAGTTCTCATGTTTGTTTATATATTAAAACATATTTTAATTTTAATTTTTTATTGTTTTTTTTTATATTTTAAATAACAATTGTTTTAATTTTAAAAAAAAAAAAATTTAAAAATATTTTGTTTTTTTATTTTTTTTAAACATATTTTTTAATTTGCTTATTGTTTTTTTATATTTAAAAATTTTAATTGAATAGTTTTATTTTTTTTATAATAAACAATACATTTTTTTTATTATAATAGTTTTTGTTTAAAAAAAATAAATAAATAGTTTGTGCTTGAAAAAAATAAAATAAAAAATAAAATTAACTTTTCTGCCCATCGGGGGCCAGAGGCAGGCTGGGCAGCCCTCAATGGCATCGCCCGGCCAGCCTCTAGCCCCCGGCTAGACAGAGGGCGATTCCAAGAATCACCCTCGCTCGGGCGGAGGGTGATTCTTGGAATCGCCCTCCACCAAGCCAGGGCTGATTCTCGGAGTCACCCTCTGTCCAGCCGGGGGTGATTCTTGGAATCACCCTCCACCTAGCCAGTGGTGATTCTCGGAATCCCCCTCTACCCAACTAAGGTTGATTCTCAGAATCGCCCTTCGCCCAACCGAGGGTGATCCTCAAAATTGCCCTCCGCCCAGCCGGGGGTGATTTTCGGAATATCCCTCCACTCATTTGAGGGTGATTCTCGAAATTTCCCTCTGCCCAACTGGGAGTGATTCTTGGAATCACCCTCCGCCCAGCCGGGGGCCAGAGGTAGGCCAGGTAGTGCTGTTGAGTGCTGCCCAGGCTTCCTCCAGCCATTGGCAAGGTGGAGGTAGGCTGGGCAGCCTTTGATGGTGCCACCTAGCTGGCCTTCGGCCCCCGGCTAGGCGGAGGGAGATTTTCGGAATCACCCTCCGCCTGGCAGGGGGTCGGAGGCCGACTGCGCGGCACCGTCGAGAGCTTCCTGGCCTGCCTTCGGACCCGACTAGGTAGAGGGTGATTCTGAGAATTTTCATCCACCCATTCGCAGGTGGAGATAGGCTGGGCATCCCTCGATGGTGCCGCCCAGCTTGCCTCTGGCCCCCGGTTGGGCGGAGGGCAATTCCAAGAATCACCCTCAGATGGGCGGAGGGTGATTCTAAGAATCAACCCTAGCTGGGTGGAGGGCGATTTCGAGAATCACCCCCAGTTGGGTGGAGGGTAATTCCGAGAATCGCCCCTGGCTGGATAGAGGGTAATTCTGAGAATCACCCCTGGTTGGGTGGAAAGTGATTCCGAGAATCACCCCTGGCTGGGCGGAGGGTGATTTCGAGAATCACCCTTTGCCCAGCTAGGAGTGATTCTTAGAATTTACATCAGCCCAGCTGGGGGCTAGAGGTAGGTTGTGCAGCCCTCGATGGTGCTGCCTGGCCTTCCTTTGGCCCCTAGATGGGCAAGGGACGATTCTGAGAATCACCCCTTGTTGGGAAAAGGGTGATTCTCGGAATCGCCCTCCACCCAACCGGGGGTGATTCTCGGAATAACCCTCTGCCCAGCTAGGGGCTGGAGGTAAGCCAAGCGGCGTCGTCGAGGGATGCTTAGCCTACCTCCACCCAACCGAGGGCTGGAGGCAGGCTGGGTAGCCCTCAATAGTGCCGCCGAGCCAGCCTTTAGCCCCCGACCAAGTAGAGGGTGATTCCGAGAATCTCCCTCTGCCTAGCCGGGAGCTGGAGGCCAGTTGGGTGGTGCCATCGAGGGCTGCCCAACCTACCTCCACCCAGCTAGGGGCTAGAGGTAGGCTTGGAAACCCTTGACGGCACCATCCAACCTGCCTCCGGCCCCTGGCTAGGCGGAGGGTGATTTCGAGATTCACCACCGACTGGGCGAAGGGCGATTCTGAAAATCACTCCTGGCTAGGTGGAGGTCGGCCGGGTGGTGTCATAAAGGGCTTCCCAACCTGCCTCTGCCCAGCCGGGGGCTAGAGGCAGGCCGGGCGACATCGTCAAATAAAGGAGATTGGGTTTTGGATCTATTTTCAAGTTCATGTATTTTTTCTTATACAAATTTAAATTTAAATATTTTATTTTTTTACTTTTTATGTCTTTATACTAATTTTCTTATTTATTTCTTTTGTACTTGATGATTAGGTACAACACTAGCATGTTGCCAACCAAAAGGAAGAAATTGCATTGCTATTAAGAAAGACCCAGTGCAATGCAAATTTATTCAACAAAGAATTAACGCTCTTGAATTCCTTCCAGATGTGAAGCAAGAAGTTGGTTTGAGGAAAGAGGATTTTAATGAATCATGTGTGGCAAAAAAAGAAAAGGAACCTCAACCACCATTATATGGAATGATTGTAAAGGGACACTTTGGAAGATTTACAGACATGAAAGATTCATTATAAAATGACAATGACCAAAATGAAATAGAAAATGTTGCAGAAGAAGCCATCAATGATGTTCTAGATGATGTTGACCATGTATTAGTTGATATTGTTGAGGATCTTTAAGTTATGCTTGCAAACAAAGCTCATTTTTGAGATCTATTAATCAATTTTACATGTAGTGTTTAGACTTTGATATTTTATGAGAAGAATCCTTATATTTTGTAAAAAACATGTGATTACTATTATTTTTTGACATAAAATTCAATAAAAATGCTATTTTCTTAAGCTTTTTTGTTAATATTTTCCCAAAAAATAGTTTATTTAACATGTGTTTTAAACAAAAAGTCTCTAAAAGTGTATTTTTTGCATTCTATTTGTATTGAAAATTTGTATTTTTTTGTCATATCGTTCAAAATATTGGTTTTTTAGCGACAATTATTTAATGTGCATTGAAAAATTAATTAGCAATACATAAACTTGTAGAAAATATAAACTTTAAAATATTGACCCTTTTTTCATTTTTTATCTATGTGAAAAAGTGAATATATCATTACAAATTTTTATTTAAAAATATATATATATATATATTTTTCTTTTTAAAACAAAAGTACATAAATGCACTTAAAAATAAACATCTCATGGAAGAAGAAGACATTAGAAAATGCATACTGTCAAAATCAATCCTTTAAAAAAACGCTGGTGATTTTACGCCACCACTATTCAAAATCGACATAAAAAGCATCATAGGAAAAAAAAAAAAAAAAATGAAGTGCCAAAAACATGCTAAAAAAAAAAATTTGATTTTGTATCACCACTTTTCAAAATCGGGTGTTTTTCTTGCTACGTCAAAAAGTAGGTACCGGTGAAGTTACCTATTTCATCGGTAACAGTGTTAAAAAAACTCACTGTTGCTTTTACTGAAACTGCTCACTGTTGTTCTTGAAAACTGCTCACCATTGTTGTTGTTGTTGAATGCCCCTTGGCGAATTTGTCGATGCTTAGCGGCTGATGAAGATGCCCACTGGCTACTTTTTTGATGTTGTCTAGACTTTCAGTTTGACAACCACCTTCAATTTCAATATCATTTCCTCCCTTTGTTAACTGAAAGGAGAGACAATCATCTTCATTTCATTTTATAACTTCCCTCCTTCAGGTGTAGGAGAGTTTCACCATCTTCATTGTCCTAGGAAATTTGGCGTCATGTGAGACTGGATCCGTCAATAACACATAGAAAACCACTTCCAAGGATCAATCCATGCATAATTTATCTTCACTCTGGGTGGTTGATTTCACTTTCTACATCTTTCCGATGGATTATTTTTCTTGGCACAATGGTGACAAGGATGGAGGTCAAAACATGTAGTCTCCATATGGAAATTTTGCTTACAATGGTTACACTTAGTATGAGTACTGTCTAAAAATCCTGCATTGACAAATTGCACTGGTTTTGAGTAATCTAGAATATACAAACTATTGTCTTTGGTGTAACCTAGGCCATGTTGATTATTGTTGAGGGATATTTCTTCCCAAGGTCTGATCACTTCCTTGGAAAGATCACTGTGTCGTTATTATTCACACCTGCTATTGCTACCAATATGCTGAGTTGAATTGATTAAATCATCTGTATTACACTGAGCATCGACAATTTCAATTAACGATTTATCTGTTTGACATGCAGTAGAAAACTGTTCAATTGGATCTTTGGTACTACTCGTTGCATCATGAAGTAGTACAAATGGCTGGATAAAATCACTTGTGTCGCAACTGACATAAACTTGATTGATGAGATCTTATGTGTCGCAACCTTCATCACTATGTTGAATAAGGTCACTTGTATCACAATTTTCATTTTATATTTGGATGAGGTCTTCGATATTGCAACTTTCATCTATCTTCGCTGTATATTGTGCATCAACCACATCTAGTTTTTCACTTAATTAAATTTCGAGTGCATGAATGAATTTTTCTTTCATTTCGAGCTCAATTTTAAAGTTGCTCGCTACTTCTAATGTGATGTTATTTTGCTCAATTAAGTTTTGATTCTGCTTCAACTTCCATTCTAATAACTCAATTGTGTTTTGTATCTCATGATTTCACTCTTTCAACTCTTTAATTTCCAGCTTAGCACTTTGAATATGTTTACCACCTTTGCCCATTTTGTCACGCTCGCTTGTTTTTGAATTTTCTTGATCTCTTTCTTGGTGAAACTTGTTTTGCTTGTTTCACACTCACTGGAACTCATGCTCACTTGTTGTAGATTGAAACTTATTTGATTTTTTTTAATATTAAAATTTCCTTCTTTTAGAGTCGAACTCGCTTGCTTGCTTGATTGTTGCTTCAATTAACTTCACGTTGGTTTGCTTGATGTTTTGAACTTTTCACTAAATTGATTGTGCTTATTGGAAAAATAAGGGCGTCGAACATTGTCTAAATGCACCCAAAAATTCTTAATTATTTTAATGACTCACTTAAAACAATGAATTCACTTGGTTTAATTTGACTCAATTTCAAAACTTGGGTGTCGGTTTCAATAGAGAATGCACACTTACAATTCAACGCAATTTGAATTTGATTTCAAGTTTTCTTACAAAAAAAAAATTATTTGCAATAATGTTGATGTAGACTTTGATTTGAAATGGTTGAGTTTTGCAACTTAATTAACTTGTTTGCCTTGAATGAGTGATGCTAAATTGTGTGTTTTATGTGTTGCAGCTTCTGAATTACCTATACTTTGGTTATGTTTTCTTGATTTGAAGAGAATTTATTATGTGCATATGATTCTTTAACTTGTTGGGTACTCCATGTGTAATAGATTACAAGGATAGTGTCAAAACTAGATAGAGAACATAAGAAACATCATGAAGCATGCACCATTCTAAACATATTCATGGTGTACCTAAGATCCGTTTATTCAATTTCAGGCAGATCTAGGACACAATCACCACAAAAAAAATATTTTATTATTAAGTATTGAGTACATAAGCAATTTTCACCTTCAAGTAATGAAAATGCAAAGTTGGCAACCCTTTGACGAAACTTGTCCTCAAAATCTAGATGTTCAGTGACTCTATCTCTTAGAAGAAATACAACAATGAATTTCTTGTTTAAAAAAAATATCGAATTATCAATCCAATTTACAAAAAAATTACCTTATCACTAAAAAAAAAATCACTTCAATACTGTCAACTTTCAACTTATCACTCCACTAAAAAGAATTCACACTTATCTCTCCATTTACCAAAAAAATATAAAATAAGGAAAATTACCACTATTCCTTATTTTTCATACACTCTCCCTCACTTGATAAATGTAAGTCATTTAAAATCATGTTAAAAGGAATGTATAAATTTCCTTTTAAAAAGTTAAATTAAAAAAAGAAACATACCTTACCCCTCCATTAAACAATTTATAAAGAGTGAATCAATGTTTCAATACTTCAATTCGATTAAATTCACCTTTTACTCCACTCACTTATCACTCCTATCTATCTATCTATATATATATATATATAAATATATATACATACACATACGCCTTATCCTTTATGATCACACCTTCTCACGTTACTCCTTTACCATGTGATGCAGGGCCAACCCTGCAAACCCAGAATCTCTATAACTCTGTCATGCGTATAAGAATGCATCTCATATATTGCCCAAATAAGACTCCGATCTGGGCAATCTCATACAATAACTAATCTCGGAATCTCTTCAAACATATGTTCACCACTTTTAATACAATCCCAATAAAAAAACTTCATGCAGAAGTTTATCAACACCATTCAATTCCTTCCAAAGATTTCAACAGAACCCAATCTCTATTCGAATTAACAACCAATCTGAATCTCATTCAGATATGCCGTTTCAATTCACTTCAATCCTTTGAAGAAATTACCATAGGTTTTGTTCAACACGTTCCTAAACCATTCTTCAGCCACCAATCTAAGTTTTGCTCAGATTCAAATTAATTAAAGACCAAAGTCCCATAGCAATCTGGTCATGCAATCAACATACCTCCAACCAAATAAACGCAGGATCTCAACGTCCATCAATTTGGGTCTTCGTTTACTTCAGGATTCCATTTTCCACTGCAACTTCAATTACATTCAACGCTGCCCAGCAAACTGTTCACCGAACACTTCACTCACGTTATTTCGATTTCAAATTAAAAAGAATTACCTCTCATCGCGTGGCTCCGATGTGATATCAATTTGTATATCGCATCTCCAATATGTTCTACTTTCAACATACACCGATGTAACCAATCGGCGATCGCAGCTTGCAAGAATGGAATGTTAATTGACTATCACCGATTCCATAATGCTGACGCGATGGACCCGATTCACTTTTTAAACCTATTATATAACCTTTTCGCATCCTGTTTTTATCCGATGCGATGCCAATCGGAAATTGTAATTGCAGACATCGCTTCCCATAAGCGATGAGATGCTTCCCGGACCCGATTTTCAATTCAATAAAACTTTATAATCTTATCGCATCCGTCTCCGTTCCGATGCCATTTCCCATACTCCGATCCGATTAATCGGAAATCGGAATCGTTGATCCTCCGACCTGTTCCAATCGGCGATCGGAGATCGCAACGATTGAATGTTATTTCCCTGTCAACAACGCGAGATTACTTCGGACCCAACTCATATCAAAACAATTTTATGAACCTTCACATCCACACTCTTTGGACCCTATCTCCGATCCGATGTGATGAAGTATAGGGAACCGATGAATTCCCAAAATCAATATATATATATATATATTTCAACTATACTCAAAGGTTTCACTAAATGCTTTGCGCTGGGTTTCTATGTTAATAACTGTTCCAACTCACAAATTCAAAATATACCAGGTTTTCATAACTTACGGGAATTCTCACATTTTACAATAAAGACACATAGACCATTACCATTTCAAACAAATGCATTAAAAAAACCCATCCAAACTCAAACGGCTCGATGTACAAACTTGCACACAATATTGATTTCATTTATATTAAATAAAAGAACATATCTTTGCTCTTCAGTCAATTTATACAAATAATGATCTCTGTTATGGCAAAACACCATTCTCCCACATACATCCGAGCTTTCGCTCCACTCCAAGCCACACACTAATCTCTAACAAATCTACCCGTAGGCTCTCACACTTCAATCGACTATATCCCTTTTTATTCAGCCTTTCCAACCTTTTATTATTAACTAGCTCCTAAAACAATGCTAACGCTATCTCCTATTTTAAAGGATTGAACAGAATTATGCTATTTTATAGCTTCTCGATCACATCTATTCAAACAAATCTTATCACTAATCTAAAATAAGATTTATTACAATAAAAAGAACTATTTGAGGAATCCAACCTCCTCAGCAAATCGATTTTGACCAACAGTAAATAAATTTCACTGGATTTAACCACAACATGTGGACAAATTTCCACATTGCTGGCTAATTCCGATGCTCCTGCATCACCATGAGAAATATCTTTTGGTGAGAATGAAAAAATATGGCATTGGCACAAATACTATGACAATGTTGGATCTCAACATTAGCAGCAGAAATGAGGTGTTCCACGTTTCTCCAGCAATAGGGGTCCTATTTTCTTCATGGAATTCGTTAGTGGTACCCTTTTATGGGCCTCGCTCAAGGTCAACAGTGGGCAGTATAACTCCAGATACTCCATGCATAACAACCATACATCTTGGGATCCTTTTTGCAGGTTCTAGTCAAGTATCTTATATTGAAGAAAAATCAATGTTGCATGTATTAATTTTTTGGAAGAAATTATGGCAAATCTTCCTTTTTCTATATTGTTGATGGGTGCAATGTTAAGATCCAACGCAAAGAGCTACAAGAGACCGTTATGATGCTTCCAACACAAAGTTTTTCACATTGCACAATCCTCCAGCTAGATCCACGAGCTAGCAACACATTGGCTCAACGTACATTCCACCGTAGTTGATGCTACAACAACCACAACTGGACAAAAATATCTCTAACCTCACTTTGACTAACCTATTTGCATTACCAAAATCCTCCTTTTCCATCATAGAAGCCAACCAAAATGATGCATTTACATCCATAAAATATGTTAAGGAAATTTAAACTTCGTTCTCTTTAACAATGCACGTTTTCGATCTCATCAACTATACAAATAAAATATTAAATGACCACAAAAAAATATAAAATTTTGGATTCCTGTTTTACAATTATTGTCAGTGTCGTTACTGGTTTCTCATTTTTTGTTGTTTCATAGTAGAGAGTCCGCATGAAATTTCAGGGACTAAAAGCTCAGCCTTGCAATCGGTCGTAGACCCCCAAATTCAGCTTGGAAGACACCATCGTGGGCTCCACAAGTTTGCAGAACTTAGAAATTCTCTGCAAGAAACAATTTTTTCATTTGTTTCACCACTTTAAGCATGAAAAATTGATCACTACATGAATTAATAAAATAATACAAATTTGAAACAATTGATCACTGTGTGTAGGGTGCAATCCTCCTTCCACTTTTTCCTTTGCATACCACTATGTATCCACTGTCACTTATAGGAAAAAATCCATTGTCTAATTCATTCGCCACCACCATAGCTTGGATCCCATTCTGTTGAATTACATATTTTTTCTTTAATTCTTTAGCATAACAAAACCATTTGCATATGTTAATATGAATATGACTAGAACAACCAATAATTTGAGAAATTATCTTCGATTGATTTTTTTTACTGATGTTGGATCACCAATCTATACATGTGATTATATTCAGAAACAATGTACATATTTCACATCTAGAAATGGAACTATTCCCCTTCGATTCTTGGGAAAAAAATACAAATATTTGAACAATTATCAATCACTTCACGGAAATTTTTTTTACTAAGGCTCTTCCAAACTGAGGTTGCTCCAATCAACCAAAAAATCTGCTGACTCAGTCTGTCACTGGTGAGGAAATACTAATCACACTCCTTTTCACGCAGAACTGATCGACTTTGACCACTTCTTCAATGGGAAACATACTTCCCTGTAGCTTGTTCTTTCACAATATCTTCACCACCGTTCCACACACTAGTCAACAAGTTAGGGCTCGCTATCACCGACTCCAACAAATGACTCCATACTCATAGGTACTTGAAGGTTGTGTTTACTCCACTAGACCCGCTCTTAGTTTTCTAGCACCAGGCAACACTAGTATGGACAAAAAAAAAATGAACACACTATAAACAAATATATACTCTCATATTTCTCTCAACCTGGAAGGGGCCAAGGACTAGGCCCATACGACTCTGATACCATATGAAGGAAAATTAACAAAACTTACACATACAAAAAACATAGTAGAAACACAAAAAACCACACATGGTTTCTAGATAAATTGAAGCATGTTTTTTATTTCACCAAGTTATATTTAATAAGTGGTTATCATCAAATTAGAATTTCTGAAAGTGATATTTCGAAAACTGCTTTTAAGACAAAACAAGGATTGTTTGAATGGTTAGTAATGCCTTTTGGTATTTTTAATGCACCCACAACATTTATGAGGGTGACGAATGACGTATTGCAACCATTCCATGATAATTTTGTCATAGTCTACTTAGATGATATTTTTATCTTCAGTAAGACTCGTGAAGAGCATGTAAAGCGGGTTTTGGATGTCTTAGAAAGGGGAAATTTGTATTTAAAGATCTCCAAATGTGAATTTTGTAAGAAATATTTTGTGTACTTAAGTCATATTGTAGGGGGTGGTGAATTGAAAATTGATCCCTCTAAAATTTAGGTTATTGTAAATTGGCCTAAGCCCAAAAATATAGTTGAAGTCAAAATCTTCTCGGGAGTAATCCAATAGTGGAGGAAGTTCATTACAGGCTTCTCATCCATTACAACAACACTGCATTCTTTGACAAGGGTGAAACACGTTTTTCAGTGGGGAGGAAAACAACAAAAAGCCTTCGATGCATTGAAGGAGAAGATCAATACAACACTAGTTCTGGCACTTTCAAATCTCAAGAAACCATTCGAAATCCAAACATATGCATGTGATTAAGTTATGGGAGCAGTATTGATGCATCATGGTAAGCCTATCTGCTTCCACTCTGAGACTTTTACAATTGTAGTAATTAAAAATCCAACATATGATAACGAATTGTATGCTCTAGTACAAAGTGAAAAAAAATGGAAGCCATATTTAATGGGTAAAGAAACAGTCATACATACATATCATCAACCATTACAATATCTTCAATCACAAACTAAAATACAACAATCAAGGCATCTGAGATGGATGGGTTTTTTACAACAATTTAACTTGGTCATAAGATACAAGAAATGCATGTATAACAAAGTTATAGATATTTTATCAAGATCTATAATCAATGTCTGTATAATTCTTAAAAATAATTCAATCACACACGAAATCTACATTGAAAAATATGCTCAATATGAAGATTTTAAAGATATATATGCATCTTTGAGTAAAGGAAAACAAATTGAAGAACTGGATTATCATGTTCATGACAACTATTATATCATATTGGCAAGTTATGCATTCCACAAAGTGAAAAAGTTAATATTATAAGGGAAGCACATACATCTCTTATTGTTGGTCATTTTAGTGTAGGAAAAATAACTTCTCAATTGCAAAGGTATTGTTATTGGTCTCGTATGAATGAAATTATATCAAGATATGTAAAGGGGTGTTCTATGTGTGCTACTGGTAATAAAAATAATAGGAAATTGGGATTTTATACTCCAATCCCTATTCCTTCTCGTCCTTGGGAAAGTATGTTTATGGATTTTGTGGGGTGGTTACTTATGTCTAGGAAAGGTCATGATTATGTGTATGTTGTAGTGGATAGGTTCAATAATATGTGTATCTTAATGCCTGGCAAAAATAAGGTCACGAATGAATAAACAACACAGTTTTTCTTTCAAAATGTATGGGTTCACTTTGGGTTACCCACATCTATTATATATGATCGATATCCTCGATTTCTTGGGAAATTTTGGTCAAGTATGTGGGAATTGATGGACACCAAGTTGAATAGGAGTAGAACATTTCATCCAAAAATTGATGGCTAGACAAAGCTGGCAAACATGACAATAGTACATCTACTATAAGGATAATGTGGAAAACATCCTAAGCTTTGGGATGAGCATTACACTACATTCAGCATGCCTACAACTATGCCAAGCCTTCATCAACTAATACATCTCCATTCGAAGCATGTTATGGTTATTTACCAAAATATCCTTTAGTTTTCATCTTTGCGAAAGATATTGCAGTGGATGGACATAGTGATGTGGATAAAGCCAAGCATTTCATTGAACAAATCAATTTGGTATATCAAATAGTGAAAGAACAGTTGGAAAAGAGCCAATCCATGTACAAAACCAAGAATATCGTGTTGATGAAAATTTTCAGGTGGGATACCAAGTTTAGTTATACATCAGCAAAGAAATTTTGCAATGAGAAGGTAAAAATATGAAACCGACCCGGTATGGTCCATTCAGAATTTTAGAAAAGATTGGTAATAATGCTTTTCCATTAGATTTTCCTCCTTATATGAAAATCTATTCTATTGTAATTATTGAAAACTTGAGATTGTATGAGCCTCCTATTATCGTGGATCAAAAGGAAAGTATTTAGGTACGTTCCATAGAATATTTTTTCTTGATAGAAAGTCAAAGACTTCATAGAGGGGTGATGTGGAGTACCTTCATGTGGGGTTCATAGTTACCAATCCAAGCAAAGCACAACGGATCGAGATCGGTAAGGTGAGGGTGATTTACCCTCACTTATTTTCTGTTTAGTATCATACTTTTGGTGGTCCAAAAGCTTCCAATGGGGAGGAGTGATCTGGAGGATCCAAAAGATGCTCAAAATTCCAAAAAATGCTCAAAAAGAAAAGTTCTTAGATGTAGTTCAAACAAGTATCATTGGATATATCTCATAATTTTTATTCCAACACAACTTGAATGGGTGAAAAATGACCTTGTATGATGAAATTACATCCAGTCAAAGTTCAGGTTTAAGTAGGGAAAAAAGTCAAAGGTTAACACGTCAAAATCAATGGTCAATTCTCTAGGTTCCACGGTCAACGGTCAACTCATGGTTATGGACGACACATGGCGCGTTCAGGTTTCGACAATTTTTATCATGTGGTTGGTTGAATTCGGACCAATGCCGAGGTGACACGAGGCCCACTAAGGAAAAGCCACGTGACCATGTAACATTGGTCAAAATTTGTTATAGATCAACCAATGAACCCAACGAGGTTCAAACCAATGACCTATTTGAAAGCAATCTTGAACCTTACCACTACACCACTGGAGAGACATGTTATGGTATTGAGGATATTTTATTTAAGGTGTATGTAATTGCATATGAGAGAAGGGATATGGTGGGAGCGTGCCAAATCTGGCAACTCCGCCATATCCCTCGACTTGGTTATCAACTGCCAATGTTCTCACAACTCCATCCTATGGGTAACGACCTAGGTCCATAAAAATTAACATATACTTTTTATATTATATGTTGGGGTGGCAGGTCTATTGTCCCTACCATCATTAATTTGAAAAATTAAATTTTATGTCATACAACCACTCGTATATCATTCCAAAATCACGTCTATTGATGATCAAACTCTGAAAATCGGCTATATAACCAGACAACCGAACCGTTGAGCCATGGTTGTCTTTTTTTGAATAGTTTGCAGACCGAATTTGTTTTAAGTTGCAAGCACAAAGTATTTTTAGCCTAATTTATCCATTTGGAGGCCAAATTGAACATTTTAAGAGCATGAACAGGGGTTTTTGGCCTTTTAAACTCATTGGGAGCATTATTTTGATGATTTGGAGCTTGTAAACATATGTAATTGAGAAGTTGACCATCTTAATAAAGCAGTCACACTAGAAAAAAACCCAAAGATGTAGCCTAGGAGGGGTGAACTTTGTTATCAACTTTTCTTCTTTTTATTGCTTCTATTTTCATTCTTCATTCTCTTCTTTTGCTACATATGTTTATCAAGTTTATGTGTTTTCACAATTTTTATCCATTGCATAAGAATACATAAACTAGCTCGTAATTCGTTCAGCAACACATTCATTTGATTTTTGGACCGCAATGTATTCAAAACTAAAACTGAAAGGGAAAAAGAAACCAAAATGCTAGTCATTCATCAAGAAATTGCATGGAGATCATTTGATAGTGCCAATTACACATCCCCACATCTGTGGAGTTGGATTATTTTTATACATAAATAAGCATCATTATATGCATATCAAGAACTCCCTTGGTAGAGGATCAAACAACAAAGTGAAGTTTACAACATTTTAGACACTAATATGCATTGCAAATTTCAAATATATAGAATTACTTCATATATTTGGAGACTCAAAACTAATAGTGGATTTGGTTTTTGATCATATCAACATTGTTGTACCTTCTATGAACATATTTCACTATATATAAAATATTAAATGAGCCCATTAAAATGATTCACATGCAAACATATCAAAAAAAAAAAAAATCATTATAAAAGTTGACCAACTGTCCAAGGAAGTTGTGGAGTGCCACCCAACATCCTTGATAAAATAAACCTGAAGTATTAAACTTTAAACCTTAGACTTTTGTTTTCATACAGTTATTATAATCTAATCCTAAAATTCTTTCTTTAAACCAACTTTATGAACAAACGTCACCATATATATTCTCCATTGAAAATATAAAGTTGACTTTTCTGGAAAAAAAAACAAAAACAGAAAACCAACCAATTGATTATTTTAAATCAAATAATAAGCATTTGGAAAGGAAGCAACAAACATTTACAAACAACGATTCCTAAAAACCGATAAACATTTACAAACAACTATTCTTAAAAACCTATAAATAATAGAAAGTTGATTTTAAAAAAATTACTAACAAATTGATTATTTTAAAACTAATAATAAACATTATAGGATGAACGGACAAATAGTTACCGGCAATTATTCCTAAAACCAATCAACTATTAAGTTAGGATATATTTTTTCGATATCGAAGTACAAAAGATAATGCGAAATGAAATATAAGATGCCCATTTGACAGAATGGCAGTCAGCCTCTTTATATATTTATTCATCAACTCCAAATTTAAAACACAAGTATTTTAAACCTTGAAAAAGTGTTTAAACCAATCTGTATTTTAAATCTTGAGAAACTGTTTAAACCAATATGCAGATGCCCTGGCATATCGCTTTAAATGTTCCTTGTGATCCACATAATGTAAACCAAATCGGCCAGTAAATCCTCTGAGCCATTCGAAATTGTCCGTAAGAGCCCAGACAATATAACCTCGGACATCAGCACCGTCCCTGTCATTCATTTTATGACATTGCAAAGTTGCAGAGGTACGTTAATAAATTCCACCCACGTGTCAACAAATAACTGATTATATAAACTAATTTGCTATTCAACCGTTAATGCGCAGAATTATATATATCTATCTTTAAATAATATACTTGCCTAAATCCAACAATACACATATACATTCCATTTACTACCCAATGAAATGCCATGCCAGTTATTTTCTGGCTACATCACACCATTCTCCAATAATAATAACAGGCCATGGTAGATTATATGCTGAACGCAACGCACCTTATGGCCTTTAGTAAGTTTGATAGATGTAGATAATGGTAAGTCACTCTCTGCGTATCGTTTAACGCTTCTTTCAGTGATTTTGTGCCATTGTCAAACCCCGCATATCCTGTTCAAATCCATACATGTGATGAATAGCTATGAATTTCATACATTTTTATAAAATTGTTATTCAATCATTGAACTTTCACGTACCATTCTCTGTGATGTAAACGGGAGGGTTGTTATAATGATGCTTAGTGTAATTTATTGCATAGTATATTCCCTCTGGATAAGATCTGGAAGTGTTTAACTCTTCCTGCAGACGGATATTCATATCTTTAAATATACAATATAATAAAATCTATAATACTTAAATATATTCACCACAATGAAATCTATAATACTTAAATATATTAAGTACACACTTACTTGTGATCCAATGAAAGTTCCATTTACTTCAACTGAACCACCAACAATTATGTTAACGTCAAAATTTATACAATACATACATAGTAAATATAACAATCCACAATAAAAGTTGATAGGGGTTTGAAATTGATTAGATCCTAAATATTTAGAAAATTCATTTCACTTTCTAAATTTTGAAATTTTTAATAAATTTAATCTATAAAAACAAATCTTCATTTAACTCTTGTAAATAACATTTTCAAATATTCTACAATGAAAACAAGTATAAAAATAAGCATCCCCAATTGCGACAATTCAATTCAATTCTTCTCTAAACACAAATTTAACTTTACATGTTACATTAACGTGGTATCGAGAATATAATCAGTGTTCATACAGTCAAACTACAAGTAATAAATTTTTTTGGTTGCTTTTTAATGAGATCTTTTGGGGGATTTTTTAATTTAAATTTTTTGAAATTTTGTAATAATTTATTGAAATCACTACAACTTCTACATAATCAAAGTATTCTAGAGATTTTCTTAATTGTTAAATCTATATATAACATCAAAAAACCAGTTTAAATAGTGTATTAAAATTTTCCCTCAAAATTTTAAACCCAAATAAAATATCACCTCAAAACTTTCGGGTCAAATAAAATACTAAAAACTCCAAAAAATCTCACAAAAACAACTCCACAATTTTCCAGCAAATAGAAATCGCGACAGTTCTATCCTGAATACAGATTCTACTTACATGTCACATTAGCCCGGGCATCCAGAATATAGTCTGTGTTTTGGGTATTTGGTGGAATTGGATTGTCGATCGCAAACTGTGTTACATAGTAATTATAACCAAGAAAGTCATATGAGCGTCTTAAATCTTTTGCCTCTTTGCGGGTAAATCTCGGCAGACGTGCTCCCACCAGCTTTCTCATAGAGTCAGGGTATTTCCCAAACGTCAATGGATCTAAAAACCTGAAAAAAAAACAACTTTAGAGCTTGGAGAAGACATGGACCAAATCAAGTTTCAAGATAGAATTAGATCATTGATTATTATGCCCCTTTTCTATGGCTACTAAGCGGAGACAAGATAGGGTTAATATGATCACAGTCAACTGTTTGACTTGTTTGACTTTGCTTCATGTCAAAAGGAAAAATCAACTATTTGACTTTTATCTTTTGTCAGCTCCTCGGCACATAAAATGTATACTTTTCATACAAATAAGATAAAACAAATGCATACCACCCTAGTCTGAAGTCAAGTGCTCTCTGAGCAGCCTGTTGATCCAGATTTGAATACGGCACTATCCAGGGTAGTACAAGCGCTGGGCCGATAGAACCTTTCTGCTGCGCCTGCAATTTTTTTCCAAGAGATATTCAAACATATATATATATATATATCTTCTTTCTCAGTTTTCATATGTAAAACAAAACATAATATCTCACCCGGTATTTAGTCCGATATATTTTTACGGCGGCGCTATGTGCAAGAATCAAATGATGGGCCACAATGTAGGGCTCCGTTGAAGAATTTCCCGCTGTACAGTTTCCAAATGGAGATGAACAGCGGCCCGGTGCCCGAGTCCCTAAATCGTAGCCAAATAGCGTGTAGACCAATGGTTCGTTTAGAGTAAGCCAATACTTCACACGGTCTCCAAAAGCTCGAAATACTTGATCCGCGAAGGAGCCAAAGTCCTCCCTGAAAGAGTGATCAATATCAGAAGCAATTGTCTCGATGTTTCAGAAGACTTTAAAAGATAATTACGAGAGTGAATCTTACACGATTCTTTTGCTAAGAAATCCTCCATACTCGTCCTCCAGAGCTTGTGGCGTGTCCCAGTGAAACAGTGTAACAAAAGGCTCTATACCTGCATCAAAACTCAGATCCATGTATAAATGACGCCCATCTATACGTAAAACCCTTCACAAGGCTAGCTAACTTGAAATACCATTCTTGAGCAGCTCGTTGATAAGATTATTGTAGTAAGCGATTCCCTCTTTATTGACTCCTCCGTGTCTAGGAGAGCCCTCTGTTAATTTAGAAAAAAAATTAGAGCGGTCATTTAAAATCCATTGTGTAAAGACATCCGTTATCAAATTTGTTTTGACAGTTAAAATGGGTTGGAATTCAACAATTATCTTTTATTAAAAATTTGACCATAAAAGTGTTTGAATTTTGTTTTTATAATAAAAATGTATTTAGTAATTATTAAAAAAAATAGGCTTAAAATATTAAAATACTTGACAATTTATTTTCTAAATTATCTATCAAAAAATGCGGAGAGCAATGAATATCCACATAAAATTAAGCCATCTAGAAGTAAGCATATACTGCCTGCACTCATTTATGACTAGATAACTTAGAAAATAAACTTGGCCAAATCTTAAAGCTTCACAGCTGTAAACATATATTTCTAAATTTATGAACAAAAATTTCAATAACTACGCAATAAAGATATCATTGTTCATTAATTCAACTCACTGGGAAATATGCGTGACCAGGAAATAGAAAAGCGATAGACGTCCAATCCAATGTGTTTGAGAAGCTGTACATCTTCCTGCAGGAAGATGACAAATCAATCAATTAAATCGCGGTTTAACAAATAAAATATTGTATAATTATTAAATAAATAGTGTATAAATATTTTCATATTTTTATGTTGATTGTAGATTTGGAAATTCAATATATAGGCAAGATCATTCCCATGTTCTTTGTCCTGTCGTGTCCTCTTTCATGTTCACCAATTTTTAAAATATTCTCAAATTTATAATCAATTAAACTCCAATTTTATAAATATTCCCAAATCTATAATCAATCAATTAAGGTTAAGTTTTCAAAATGAATGCTTCCATTTTCAAATAGTTTAAATCTGTACCTTATACCGATGGTATTCATCCACTGCAACATCCCCATTGCTTCCATCTTCAATTTTACCTGCAATAACGTTCAATAACAACTAATAGATACATAAAACATGCCACCAAATTAAAATACGTCCGACCTCGTGGTATGCACTAATTAACCTGGAATATGGGAGAATGTATCCCAAACGCTGGGGCCTCTCCCACCCTCATGGGCAGCTCCCTCCACCTGTTACACAATTAGAATTTGCAAGTCCAGAATTTTATCAGTGAAAAAAAAAAACCAGAGTTGCCTAATCCAATGATTGAATTAGTGGAAGGAACAAGTGATAAAAGTGGAACCTGATAAGCAGATGAACCGGCGCCAAATTTGAAACCCTTTGGGAAACTACTTCTTCCTAGTTTTGGAGAATCTGCTGCAACTCCAAAGATCATTAGATAAATTGAAATCAAACAGATGCATAGTGCCTTTAGACCTTGAATTTTAGCCATTTTGCCTCTGAGCTCTCAGCTGAATTCTTATCCTTCCAAGGCTCAATTTATAGATCCGTCGGACCTTGCTTTCTTCTCGCCTTTTATGTTTTTGCTTTTTATAAAATACACGTTAATAATAATCCAATAACCCGCGTCATCCGAAAAAACAAAATCCCATAACCCATAAAATCTGAGAAACCTAGCCGTCGGGACTCCACATAATCCCATAACCCGCATTATCCGAAAGAAATGTTGCTACACTAATGGATGCATTGACGCAAAGCAATAATCCGAAATAAGTGTTGCTACACTGATGGATGCATTGACGCAAAGCGATAATCCACACAACTTAATGGGAATGGAAGACGACCGTAATTAATAAAGCCGTAATTTGTTTATAATGAAAGCAGGTAATGAGATAACATTCTTGTAATAGATGGGAAGATGGAATATATGAGGAAAGCCCTTGGATGAAGACCCTCATAATAAACAATATATTACTATTATTTTGATGAAAAATATATATATATATATTACCATTATTTTCTCTTATATGGAGGAGGACAACATTTGGCTTTGGTCTTGTAATTTAAAAATAGTAAAAATGGAAGCACCAAATTCATTAAGATTTTTTTATAAATTAAGATGTCTTGAAACACTAGTAATATTAATACAACAAATAAAGAAAACGACATTAAATATTTTTTTGAATGAGCTTTATAAATTAAAAATGGTGAAAATGCAAAAACTAAAATTATTGCGATTTTAATACGAACAAGGAAGTTTTGAATAATGAAGGTATGCCTCATATCAGTTAGTGGATGGTATGAGGTGTTTATCTTTAATTTTTTTGTATCACAAATTTTATAGGTTCATTTTTCTTATTTTTTTAAAATTTAGTTTATCTACTAGTTTTATGTGTATTTAGATATTCATGTTTTCATTTAAAAATTTTCTTTGTATCACAAAGTTTATAGGTTTATTTTTCTTATTTTTTTTTAATTTAGTATATCTATTAGTTTTATGTGTAGTTACATATTCATGTTTTTATTTAAAATTATTATATTCGAAAAATAGTTTTGATCAATAAAATTTACATTCATGTCATTCTTTACAGTATTTTAACTTCAATTTATCAATAATTTCATTATTATTTAATGTTTTATCTTTAAGCTTTATAATATGCTAAATTAATATTATTCACATTAGTAATTGGGTAACTATAACACTTTTCGGGACTTAATTTTTAATGTTAAGTCTTTTAAATGTTTAACTATTCATATTATAAATAATACTTGGAGTATATTTTATTTAAAATAAATATTTTATATCAGTAATTTAAATATCTTATTATGTTTTTTAATTTTATAAAAAAATAATAAATTCATAAAAAAATAATAATTTTATTCATGAGAGAGGTTGCATATGCTTAAAGCATTCTAGAAAACATTTTCCATCCAAGTGAGGAAACAATTTTTACGAACAAACAAATAATGAAAACCCTAGGAAACAACAAGAAACAAGAACCATGGCACACAACCGATAGATCATCATATTATGCCTAAACAATGGGACCCCATAAGTATATCTTAAAGAAGAAAGGATGCAAGGCCAACACACAAAACCCACCAAGGATTGTTGGCATTTCCAGAGATGAAACCTTGAGACAGTGCATAGGTTGCCCCTATAGCCACATATTCAAGCCCAAAGACAAACTGCATGAAAAATGAGCCACTAAGCTCAAAGAAAAACCGACCGATACGCCAAAAAATACAACCATGAACCAAGGAGATGATTGGTAAATCATTGGGCGATAAGTTGGGCCATGAAGCCCAGCAAGAATCTGGTGGCGACTCCAAAACCCAACGAAAGCAACAACAAAGCAGGGGAAAATGATGATGGTGAAAAATAAGTAATGATGTTCAGAAACCCAAGCACCACTGAGCAAAAGCACAAAGAACATTGCAAAAGCATAATGTAGAGAGAGAACATGCATAAGCAATGATGCCCGTCAAGGATTAAGAATATGACCACCAACTTCATGGACAAAAAGGCACTAACTAGGAAGCGAGGACGACTAGAAATCCAATCTCCCTTCTAATATTCTGTATTTTAAATCTTATAATTTCTATTTTTATTTCTGTAAAAAATACTAACTTTACATATAATTTAAATAATTTAAACAATTAAAAAAAACATTTTTATAATTTAAATAATGCATATTTATGTTTGTAATATTTGAAAAATAATTAATGTTTCTCATTTAAATTAAAAAATATTAAAATTTAAAAATATAATAAAATAATTAATAATACAACTTAAATAATAATAAAAAATGAAATTTCAAAAATCCTTATATTATTATTTAATTATTATTATTATAATAAAATAAATAAAAAAAATCTACTATAAACTTTGGTTTCTTACCATGGCTTGCTCCTTTGGAGAGCCAAAAGCATGCTGATACCAAGCATTGGTAACATATGTAAATCTCTTACCATGGCCTCCTCCTTTGGAGGAGAGCCAAAAGCATGATGATACCAAGCATTGGTGAGTTATGTAAATCCTTGTGTAAATCCATTATTATGTGCGATGATAGAGTGTGTAATGTATTCAAAATCTACACAATTATATTAGTAAAGAATTTTTAAATTTATTTACATCAATTACAATTACCAGTAATTATCAGATTGTAATTATTTCAAAATATAATATAATATCGTAATGTTGTGATTATATTGTTTTAATGGATACCAACAACTTTCCATAAGAATGAATTTTATATATTTATTAAAATTTTACGTAAGATAATTATCACAATTATATTTATTAGTGTTGTTGATATATTCCGATAATTGTATATAAAATATATCTACAATCACATTTATCTATGTGGTTGTATCCACCACTCATGATATTAATAATTATTAGATGTATTTTGTAAAAGGTTAATCTTTGAAATTATTAACAGCTATATGAACAATAATAGCCATATTATTTTATGTTTGTGTAATCATGATTATTATATATTTTGTATATTAATATAATATTAGTTATTACAAAAAATTATAGTAATATATTAATAGTTATATTTAAAACTAAAATATAATTCACATATAACATAATAAAAACATTTAGTTATTATTAATAATATGTATTTATTGTCACCATTATATTATCGTTAATCATTATTATATATTTATGAATATAATTTTCATTATATTTTATATATTTACTTAAAATATATTAATAATATTAACCATATATTCAGTGTATATTAAACTAAAATATATTATATTATTAATTGAAATATGTAAAAGAATATAATATATAAATATATTATTTTATAATAAAATATATAATAATAACATATTATAAATTTATGTTAGTATGTTAACAAATATAAGTCAAACTATAATATAATTCACATATAAAATAATAATAATATTTTGTTATTATTTATAATAAGTTTTTATCTCTCATAAATATGGCAAATAATTATAATATATTTATTAATATAAATGTAAATATTTTTCATAGGATCATGTAAAGTAAATTAATATAATTCTCATATGTTTATTAATAATAATATATCTATTAAGAATAATATAATTGTTAATATATTTTATATGATCAATATTAAAAACACAAGGGATCAATAGAGCCTCAAAACTAATATTTTAAACCCAAAGAATTGATAAACTCACATTATTATAAATATTACAAACCTAAGGTATTAATAAACTTTGGGATTGATAATATTTATGCTATAAAGCATCTTTTTTTTAAAACAACTTTCCTAAACTACAACGTGTACCATTGTGTACCATAATTTTGATATTAGACGATTGAAATAATGTCTACCTTAGGATTAAACATTGTTATTATTAATCAGTTATAGAAGAAAACAATTTTAGAAAAAAGGTTTCGTAAACGAGTAAGTAGACTACCATCTAGACCCAGAGCTGACAATGCACATTTTGAAACTGCCCCGCCTGGTTCCTCTGCTACTTCTGTCAAACGAAAAAGACGATGAAAACGTACAGGTGAAAGGTAACACCGAGGAACCTGATTATGCGCCATAATAAAATTCTTCAGACATATCACAGGGCAGGAGGAGAATATCAAGGCTCAGCTAGCCAGCGATGTAGAGGATTTTTCATCTCCAATCCTCGACAAAGGAATTGTGCAGACGACTCCTAAGGAAATAACCATTGAAAACCCCTTACACAATAAGGGCAGCACTAATACTGGTCTGTTCTATTATCATCCCAGTATTGAACCCAATGAATTGGTCACAACAATGGAGTCACCCAAAAATAACGAATGTAAAGCTAACAATGAAAATTCTGAAACTCCCCCACCTGATTCGTCTCCAGTGCCTAAGAAAGAAATTGTGCAGAAATTGTGCAGACGACTCTTGAGGTTGAACACACCACGAAACCCCAATTGAAGAAGATCACGAGTTCAAAATCATCATAGAATCGGTTTATATGAGTTTGAAGCTCCTGATAATACACAGTGATCCAATGTAGGTCAAGATGATGAATCTCACGGACAAGACGAATCAGGGAGATCAGATTCTGGCAAAGAAACCATCGAAACCCTAATTGTAGAAGATCTTGAGTTCGCAACCATAAGAGAATCTTTCTATGATGTTGAAGCTCCTGATAATATGCAGAGATCTGATGTAGGTCAAGAGGAAGAATCTCATCGATCACAAGGTGAATTGGGGAGATGGGATTACGACAAGGTTTGTTCAGGACCTCCCCTCACCAAATTTTCCAATGGGCCCTCATGTTGATAATTCTCCATGTGGTCGACAATTTTATCTCCTTTCTTCTCCCCTATATATACGAGTACAACGCTTAAGAACTAATGAAAGAAGTGCAGAGGCATTAGTCACACTCCTGCTTCGCTCTCCCAATAATATATCCACTTACCTCTATTGCTTCCATAAATTAGATTATCATAGCTGGTTCCTCCATAGATTTTGGTTAAATTACATAAAAAGGAGAGTGGTGACAGAGATTGAGATTCATAAGCGTACAAAAATGGTTGTTAACAATAATCTTATATGGAAATTCTCGTCCTTTATTTTTGCTCTATGTCTCCAAGATGTTTATGGTATGTACAGGGAGTTTCTTGATTTGATTTTATGGTGGGCATGATCTTTGAGAAGCTGGTACTTGCTTGGTTAATAGTTTATGATCCGATCATAATATTAACAATATCTTCATCTATAAAGTATTTTTTTTTGTTAAGTTG
Source organism: Pinus albicaulis (assembly GCA_034641835.2). Lineage (NCBI taxonomy): Eukaryota > Viridiplantae > Streptophyta > Pinopsida > Pinales > Pinaceae > Pinus > Pinus albicaulis. The sequence continues at coordinate 936,595,947 of CM076575.1, read as the reverse complement.
AGCTATTCTATTAATTTCGAAAACATAAAGTTACATATGTTACAGGCTAGGTTGGTAAGCTGCCACTACAAGAAAAAATCACATTGGTGAGGGGCGAAAATGGTCACCATAAGCTCATTGGTGAGGGTCAAAAGAGTCTTCGTCACCACAAACTGGACATCACCAAAGGTGGCGTCGCTGAAATTATAAGCATTGTGGTGACATTCAAGGTCCGTCACTAATAATGATTTATAGTGACGGATAGTGACCGTCCCCATTTCATATGAGCAATGGTGACGGACAATAGCCTCCGTCACCAAAAAATTGAACGTCACCAAAGGTGGCGTCACCGAAAGTATGTGTTGTGGTGACATTCAAGGTCTGTCACGAATATTAATTATAATGACAGATAGTGACCGTCACCATTTCATATGAACATCAACGTTTTTTTTGTGATGGACCTTTCATGACCGTGACTATTGGTGTATATATATGGCGACGTTCATTGACCGTCACCATAAACTCATTGGTGACATCAAGGTCCATCACAAATGATGACTATAATGACAAACAGTGACCCTCACCATTTCATATCAACAACACCGATTTATGGTGACAGACCTTTAATGGTCGTCATTATTGATGTGTATATAAGGTGGCGTTCGTTGACTGTCGCCATTTCATATTTTGGTGAGGGTCGAAAAATGTCACCATAAGCTCATTAGTGATGGTCAAAAGAGCATCCGTCACCAAAAATTATCTTCGTCATTCCCTATGAATATCAGGGCACGATGGAATCGAACCACCAACCTCCTGCTTGTAAAGTAGGTGCTCTTCCATTGAGCTAGCACCCTTTAAAGAATTAGAATTTAAACTAGCAACTGCCCCTAAAGGTGCAAAGATACATCAAATGCATAAGAACCAGGAAAAATGAAAGAATTCAGTGTCCTTGCTCTTATTTTTATTCTACGACACTCTACAATGTATGATCTTGATCTTTGACATATTTGTGCCAAGTGGTTATAATTTAATAGTAAATGTTATATTCGGATAAAATAAATGAATAACTGAGAAGGCCTTATGGGCTAATTTTTAATCCTTACACCAAAATCTCTTTATTCAAGTCTATGGAACAACTTGTTCAAAGTTCAAACTAAAGTAGATTTTAAATGGAAAGCCTAAAACCAGCTAATTAGTTTACAAGTTAACATTTTGGATATAACTTATATTCAATTTATATGACAAGTTATGCCATAACCTTGAAACTAGTTTCTTCGCTAAAAGACTTTCTTAAGTCAACAATGACAAAGAAAGATAGTCATGGCAAGCAAAATTCTATTGTTTTTTCTAATGAGGGTGCATGTAACTTGATAAAGGTTGTATGAAAGTATCAAACCATAAACAGTTTCACTAAAACATGGAAATGACAGTCTTTTTAAGCAACAAAAGTTTATTTGAATATATGAAAAGCATCGAGCTAAATGATATAATTAAACTAAAAGTAAATGTAAAAAATGAAATTTCCATCATATACCATCTGGTTTGGTTAGTTCTTCATAAAGAGAAAGTGCAATTGCGTGATCCAGCTCCTCATTTTGATTCTGTAATGGATCATCCTGAACAAAAATGTCCACATACAATAATCAATGTTACCGTATTGGTAAGACTTTTGATATAATCTATCAAAGCATGTACTATGTAGGAGAATAACTGGAAAGCACAACTAGAAATTTGAATAACAACATAAAAATATAAAGGAACATGCAATACGAAAGGAAAAAATCCACATTTTGATAAATATTAACAATCCATGAACCTGTTATTGTATATTGATATAGATAACGAAATAGAAATCTAGATTTTATGAAATTTAGGTATCACACAACAATGTCTTGAACAAATATCAATATGTAAAATAGTATTTTTTACATTTAGATTTACCTTGCAGAACCTTAGGAAAAAGTTTCCACAGAAATAGCGAATAAACATAACAACATGGACCTCAGGAGCAATTGTGCAGGGGATAAAATATGAAGGTAAAGCACTAGAGAAGTATTCAAAGAAAATGATGAAAAGTGTATCTAGAAAGAATTGAGAACCCTCTGAAGTAAACCACACATTTATCATCCTGGCTAGTACACTTGCAAAAAAAGATCTGAATAAATTATGAACTATTCCAGCAAAAAACAATGAATTTTTCCACTAAAATACAGTTTCAAATTAAACAGTAGCATGAGGCTAACTTTGTTAGAGCTAACAGATAGAATATTGAAGTTTAAAATACAATACACTCTGATGAATTAGGGATTACCGTGGCATTATAGGGCACATGCCAAATTACATTGTCATCTCCAAATGCACCCCTACGTAGTGTCCATCTGACACTTTGTGACTTGAACCTTTAAAAGGCTTGCTCAGCCACTTCATCATTCAAGATTTATTGTGAGTATGATGGTACAATGTGACCTGCATGTCCCAAATAACATGAGCCAACAATGAAAACCATAATTAAACTATTAATGCCTTACTAATTTAATCCTTGAAAAGAAGAAAAACATGAATCCAAGAAAGAAAATGATAAGGTTCTCGTTAACCAACTATTATATTTACAGATATGGCAGAATTTTTGATTGGTTGTTTTAGAATTTAAAGCATTTTACTTATTCTCTCAAACTTATGAAAGGACACTAAAATTACCAAGGTCATATTTCAACATAAATCTTGTAGAAAATCATATTGCAACTATGAAGATATTATTACAAAAATCTTACAGAAAATCTGATTGCAACTATGAAGATATTATTACAAAAACCTTGCAAAAAATCACATTGCAACTATGAAGATATTATTGCAAAAATATTGCAGAAAATCAAATTGCAACTATGAAGATATGGTTCTAAATTTTAAAAATTATAGTAATAAATTCCCTCTTCAACATGACTTAACATTTTATATCATATTAGACAAATTTTGAGTTAGGGAACAAGTACAAGGTTTAGAGTTAAATACTTGCGTCAAGGACAAGGAGATATCATATACAACTTTCTGAGTTGAGGTTTATCACTAGAGAACATAGTCTTGAGTCTTAAAATAGTACTTAATGAGGGGATTCTGGAAAAAAATGGGTACAAAATGTGAATTCATCCCTCATGAGTCATGGCAACCCGCAGACAACTCCTGAGGCTTTACAACCACTGCAGTTGCACCCATCACACTACGTTTTTAGGTTGAATTGTCCACACCTAAGGCTTTGCAAGTTGCATCCACTACAGCTGCACCCATCACACCACCTTTTTAGGTTGAATTGTCCACATGTCCTAATCCACAGAAGATGTAGTTGAATAGTTTGTTGTGCTAAATTGCACAACTTTTTCCCACAACTGAACATAAGTTCTTGTGTGTGATGAGTGCAACAGATATGTATCATGGGAGCCACAAAACCTGCAAACACAATTATCCATGAAGTACAAAATGGGGAGGATGTAACTGGCAAGAACAAAGCTAGGACAAATTCTCCCTTGCAAAGAAATTCCAGATGTGGATCCTCATGAACAGAGAGCCATTATTATCAAAATATTCTAAGAGAAACATGTTTTAAAGCTAAATGGATACAATTCATTAACCACCCTGCCATCCTACCATGTCATATCACCTTGAGCACCCCGCAACACAGTGACTCCCTTGGTAGAAAAGGCCAAATATCTAAATAAGTTTGCTCAAAAATGTAAAAACAACATCCAAATATGGGAAGAATACACCAATGCCCAACAAGCTTGGGACTAGCAGTTGCCAGCGAGGAGTTTCACACCTTTGGTCAAGATTTTTTTCTCACAGTTTTAACCCATGGGGGATAGGAAGGGATTGAAATTATGGCATTGGGAGGTGATGAACCATGTGCATATATTGCCGCTTGTGACGTGATTGATCTTCATGAGACAATTGTTGATCAATACAAAAAATGTATATATTCTTGGAATATGATCCAACTATGAATATGGAAGTGTTCAACTATCTTATTGAGGACATTGTATTTGTGAAAATATGGAATTCAAATCTTTAAAATAACATAATTTATGGGAGTGACAAGGTATGCAAGGGAGTGGTAAGCTGGAAGTCAAATCTGAAATAACACAATTCCAAAATAACTTAGGGTTTACAGTTGCTCCACCAAAGATACTTTGACATTGGAGGTTTTTCTCATGGTTATTTTAGATTGTTGGAGAATCTTTGGTGGAGCTAGGGTTTCTCTTGGTTTTCCCTATCTAGGGTTTTCAAAAGCATGGAGAATTATATGATAGGTTGTGATTGTGTTCACGGGTTTCATTTATTCTTTATATATATGAAGTTTTCGAGTGAATGTTCCAAAAAATCCTAACACCTTAAGACAAAAACACATAAAGTAAAAAGAAGATTGAATGAGAGAGAGAGAGAGAGAGAGAGAGAGAGAGAGAGAGAGAGAGTAGCACTACTCTTACATCCCTAACCCAAGTATGAAAAGGAATATGCACAAGTGCATGATCAACTATAATAACAACTCACTCCTTCCTCTATTTATATGAGAGGTAAAGGGGCTTTACAATAACAAGTGGACTTATTCCACTACAATAAAACTTGAAAGACACATTTATGTCCACCCATGCGAAGCACTCCACTCTATGTGACATGTGTTAGCATCAAAGCTGACAGTGATTAAGATCCTAAGCTCTAATACATCTCCTAGGTCATGTGTCTCCTTAAGGACAATGCATATCCAAGCTAATGTGTCACCTTAAGGACTCCCACACCCACATATCCACTCTCTCAACCCAAGAGTTCACATGTCAAGGGATTTTGTGTGCTCATGTTGATTTTGGGATGTTTTTATCATGGTGAAATACCCAAATCTACTCCAAGCACACAAACTCCCTTCATGCATGAATAACATGAAGTCACCAAGCTCCATACTAATCCAACACTTCGAGGAAGAATGTCTTTCAAACATCGAAATAAGGTCCAGCAGCAAACGGTAAACCACCTCCAATGTCCAAGTCCATCAATGTAAAATTCATGCTATTATTATTTCAAGAATATTTATATTTTATCCAACATGATGACCCACTATGTGCACTATTTGTAGGGAATATTCTGGATTTTTCTGCTTCAACGTATTGATCCACTATGTGCATTGGTCAACAACTCTATTTACTCAAGGAACTCTTCTAAAGTTCTTTCCAAGTTTCATTTCTCTTTCCTGTCATCAAGCAAATTGGAGCAACTAACTAGGATTCCATTAACTGTCGTCCATCCAGTTGTTTCCAAAACAAGTGCCTATTGCTTGAATAAAGTAGGAAACCATCATGAAACATGACTATAGACACATATTTTCAGCAGCTATAATCTGACAATGTTATTGAAAACACTGTTAGATTTGTTTCATAAAAGAGCACCTAGTCCCAAACAACAGAAAATGTTCTTGGAGAATGGCTTGTTTCACTATCATTAAGCTTGATTGTAAACACTGACATGTTTTCGAGCCAATAAGTCCCTGGAGAAAAATGATGATGGTTTCTCTCTAAAACATATGTAGATAAAGATATAAGATTCGAGTGGAGGACTTAAGTAGTTTCATGACTACCGCTCGACTTGTAACTGTTTCGTTTTTTGGTCTGCTTTATTTTTTATATTTCAGCTCTAGTTCCGGAATTTTTTGATTTCAAATTTTTGTTATAATAGCAGACTTCTAGGTTGGCTCACATTATTAGTATTAGAACCTCAATTAATAGCAGATTCATATCATATTTTTCGCTACAGTTCAGATTAGTTACTTATGCTCACCAATCTGTTTATCTTTCAAGGAATCCTTGTAAGGAAGATAGAGCAAAGAACAAGTCAGATATATTGTCACCAACATACACATCAACTTAGATATATTTTCACCAAGAGAGAGAGAGTAGCACTGCTCTTACATCCCAAACCCAAGTTTGAAAGGAATATGCACAGGTGCATGATCGACTATAATAACAACTCACTCATTCCTCTTTTTATATGAGAGGTAAAGGGGCTTTAGTGGACCTAGTCCACTATAAGCAAACTTGAAAGACACAAGTAGGTCCACCCATATGAATCACTCTACTCTATGTGACATGTGTTAGCATCAAAGGTGACAGTGATTAAAAAGCAAGCCCTCCATGGCATGAGCACTACTCCCCAAGGTCCAACAATCCTCCAAAGGTCCTAAGCTCCAATGCACCTCCAAGGTCATGTGTCTCCTTGAGGACAATGCATATCCAAGGTAATGTGTCACCTTAAGGACTCCCACACCTACATATCCACTCGCTCTACCCAAGAGTTCACATGTCATGAGATTTTGTGTGCTCATGTTGATTTTGGAATGTTTTTGTCATGGTGAAATACCCAACTCTACTCCAAGCACACAAAATCCCTTCATGCATCAACAACATGAATTCACCAAGCTCCATACTAATCCAACACTTCGAGGAAGAATGTCTTTCAAATATCTAAACAAGGTCTAGCAACAAACGGTAAACCACCTCCAATGTCCAAGTCCAACAATGTAAAATAAATGCTATTATTATTTCAAGAATATTCATATTTTATCCAACATGATGACCTAACTTAGTATTCATATCAATGTCGCTCAACTGAATAAATCAAGATAACATGTTTGATATGCCTAACTACATGACCTATATATATACCGTTCGCTTTGTAACTATTCCTTCTACCCCTCTTGTCTATGCCTTTTCTTTTTAGCCTACTCAGTCTCGATCTGAAGATGGTTCAATTAGTGCAAATGGTTCTGTTTTTCCACCTCTACCTCTCTGGGGTTTTGGTTTTCCCTTGCTACTGATGCTGGTGACGAAGCTGAACCTCTTGTTACTAGGGAATCCACAACTAAAGGAGCTTAAGCCAGTGTTTCCTCTATTATGGGTGATACCTTTGGTAAAGAGCGCTCTCCGACCATTCCCATAAGTAAAGCCTATTAGTATTAGGCACATGGTCTTTTCCCATAGCTCGTCCTCGGGGTTGATCCGCGAGCACGCAAAGGGGATGTGTGGTCTGAACCTAAGTGCACGAATCTCTCTCCTCATCCCACGCCTAGTTAAACTCTTGCTGGGTAAACTACTTATGCAATTGGTGCTAAAGGACAGTGCTGACAGAGCTCTGTTAGTTAAAATCTTACTGGGTAAACTGCTTATTACAACAGGTGGAAAGGAAAGTGCTGACAGAGCTCTATTAGTTGATCTGGTTCTCTGGACTTCACAATACCCTCCACCTACACATTTATTCTTGATATCTGGAGATGGAGATTTCTCTAGCATTGTACACCGTTTGCAGATGAAGAACCACAATATTTTAGTTGCAAACAGAGAAACTTCTTCAACTACACTTTGTAGTGCTGCAAGAATTATGTGGCAGTGGAATTCACTTCTTAGAGGAATATGACTTCGAGGAAAGAAATTCAATCATCCTCCTGATGGTATTTCAGGTTCCTGGTATGGTGAACCTATTGGCCCTATTGGAGATGCCTTTCGAGATATAGAGTTTGAAGCCAATACTAATACAGTACCTCGACGTTATGAAGGATTTTAAATTTAATCTAATCAAGAATCAGTTTGTAGGCCTCGTCAAATTCCTAAAATAGTGATGGCACAGATAGCAAATATCTTGTATTCATATCCAAAGGGTATCAACATTGCAGAATTGCAATCAGAAATTGTAATAAATGATATTGAAGTTGACAAAGATTTTTTTGGGTACAAAAAATTCTCACGTTTTTTTCTTTCAATGCCAAACATTTTAAAATTGGACCGGAGTATTTCAACTAATGGTAAAACTTGGATATATTATGCATATCCAGAATTCACAAAGACTTCCAAAACTAAAACAAAGTTGGTACCAATTGAGTCAATTGATGGACTCAAAGAGAAGGATAAAAGAGATGAACAGGTGGAGGATACAGGGAAATCCTTAAGTTCATTTCCTAAATTAAACTCAGAGGATTATGTTATTGGTGAAGAATCAACCCATTTTGCACAGGAGAAAGTGACAAATGCAACTGCCAGCGGGGGACAGTCTGATGACATTCAGGACCAAACATCCATATGAGAAACTAATGCAATTGATTTGGGCATTAGGAAGACATGTAGCCTCTTTCCAACATCTAAACTATCACAGAGCAATCAATCGAAGGTATAAATAAATCCAAAAAAAATGTTGAGTCAACTTATATGAAGAAAACCATCAAATTGGTTCTATGTTCAGAAAGCGAACAATTGATCTAACTATGTTGTTGCATTGAAATAAAAACCTATGCAAGAAATACGTATAAGCAAAAAGGAGTAATAATTTTATTGTATATATATTCAAAGAATTTCAATGCATCACTAGGATTCCTCTAATCCTTAAGCTCTGTTATTATGATTACAAAGAATTGAATGCTATATGATGTTATATTTATGATCTAAACTCATGTATACAAATGATGAATGTATAAATTTTTGAAGTGTATTTGTCATCAAATGAGGAAAGCCCTTGAAGATCTTCAATAATATGGTTGGACATAATCATATTTATCAATAATATGTTGATCAAACGAATATCCACAGTCTCATTATGATATCAGTGTAGCATCAATTCATCGTGATCTAATCGTGAGAAAAGCCTTGATTTTATAACTTAAATGATAAACCCTTGTTTCCCAAATAGATTTATTCCCTAGAGTGACGAGTCTAGCTGACTTGGGCCCTATCATGACTAGGCCACAATGGCATCCAGCCTAACAGGTTTTTTAAACCAAACAACACCTACATTGTCTATTGACACACAAGAATATGCACAGAAGACAATACACAGGAACAGTTTCTTACCCTTAAGCTGCCCTTCTTCTTTGTAGATCTATTGACATCAGCAAGGAGGTATTCATGTATAATCCAATTAGTCTTGTTTCCTTTAGGTGCTTTTCCGACATAGAAAACCAGAGCCTTCTTGATTCCAACATGCTTGTTGCTGCCCTTAGCAGTGACGAGTTTATCTGCACCTATGGCTTTCCAGTATCCTAAGCCAGCAGCCCTGTTGGGGCGAGAACCATTTGGATACTTCCTGTCCCTAGGAGTGAAGAAAAACCACTCCTTTTCTCCAAACAATGCCTTTTCTACAAGAATTGGAAACGTGTATCAGACCAGAGCAAATACAATTTATAATAACTAAAAGAAAATAAGAATGAAAAACAAGCATTTCGCATTGCAGGAACATGAAATGGGCATAAATATGAAAGAACACTATAAAAATATGACAGAATAAAACCCTTGTCCATATGACAGCCCATACCCACAAATAAAAATGAGATGATTCATTTTGAGATTGAAGGTTTCCATATCAAGCAAAGATACATATCCAATTATTAGTCCTAAGACATGGAAGGGCATTCATTTGCAGATTTGGGACATTAAAGAATTCATTTTTGAGAGGTATAGAAAACTCGCACACATTTATGTAATGCCCATCTTACACTGGCAAAACCCCAAATTTAACAGATTAGCCTTTGCAGGTAGTGTAACCTAAAAAAGGCATGTTCAACGAACCAAACTCAACCAAAGTTGTATGTTTAAAAAGGAACAACATCAAGATCACCGCTCAAATAACCTCAATTTCAAACTCTAATCCCCATGGAAAGCAGTGAATTTACAGTGCAAAATCCTATTACTCTAGAATTAGTAGTGGATTGAAACAGAAGGGTCCTAGCTTGAGTTGACTAGTCACATCCAAACCTCAATGGAACAGCAATTGGGCAAACTACATAACCAATATACAGTTAAACAGAAAGAACATCCACTGCTCCACTGTCCTATATATAAGGATCTAAGCTTGGACTAACGAGATTCTACCCTCCACTTTTAGTCCCTTGATCTTTCTACCCACTTGGATCCCATTATGGAAGTGTATTTATAGCAAGTGAAACCATGGCTTTAAAAAAAATGGATTGAAGATTTGAATTGGTCATTCCAGATCTTCAAAGCTATGGAAAGAACAAGGATGCCTAATAAGCATATAAAGCTTGAAAGATCAAATTATAAAAGAAAAAAGCTGCAAGTAACAAGATTAATAGCAACTGCTCTCAACCGACACCATCTACAAATTAGAACCTTTTGTAATAAAGCAAACTCCAAATAAACAACAAACCCAATGCGAAACAGAAAAGCCCAGTCAGAAACACAAAGTCCAATCACAAACAAAAAATCCCAGTCCCTTCTATTATTTTAGCTTGATGGATGTTCTAAACATGTTGCGACATTCTATTCTCCGCATTCTTCTTATATGAGAAACTAATGCACTTGATTTGGGCATTAGGAGCTATCTAGACCCAAAATAAAAATTGTGAAGGGATAAATAGAAGATACCTGAAGCTCGTTTTATTACTGCCTTCTACCAAAGAGAAAAATCAAAAAATGGGGATACTTGTTTATGAGACATTGCCCTTTCATGAAAGCTATAAAAAAATAGATCATTAAGATAGTCCCTAGGCAATCCTTCCATTCCATCAGGATACTCCTGGATCTGTGAGCCACTGCTCTTTTGGAATACCCTTGAAACAATACACCAAGCACAAGAGAGGCCCAAGGCAAATTGTCATGATAAATACTAGAGTTTCTACTTCATGGTACTCCAAGGTCTCTGAAATATTGTACCAACCAAGAGGCTGACCACAAGTCAACCTGGGTAAGCTGTCAAGGAGGATAGCATTTGATGACAATGAAAATATACATCTTTATTCATTAGAAGTTACATGGCTGCCACTCAAGCTTGCACAGGAATCACAATACCAATAGCTACAACTTTCGAAAAACTATGAAAATTTTGGCAGATAATTTTGGACTTGGTATGAAAATGTGCAACAGGGTCTGTTATAAATTATAATGTGGCTACGAGGATTAAAAAAGGTGCAACAGGGTTTGATAGCATATTGTTGTAGACCTTTTAATATTATGCCTCCTAAAGTTGAGTCTATTAAGTGTTAATTATTATTGTACTTGTTGGATAATTAGACATGAGTAAGTCACCTGCAGCTTCCTTGCATTTCTATACATGTGTTAATAGAGATAAAGGGAAGATTTTGTAATCATTCAATCTTTAAAAGACTTGGCATGAGTCAATTTTGGGAATTGAAGCTAGTATGAACCCCCCTCTTCTCAAACCGGAGAAAAAATCATGGAGGTCAAGGGCGATGGTAAGAAGAGAAAGCTGGACGACGAAGCCAATGGTGCCACTCTGCAACTCTCGAAGGATGATCTGCACTTGCTATTGGAGCCACTGATCAAAGAGTTGTTGATCTCTTTGATGGTCAATGCAGGTTCTTCATACCCTGCAATTGCAAAAGAAATTAAAGATGTTGCAAGCAAGGACCCTGCTCATCAGAAGCTGTTTGTATGTGGATTGGCTTGGGAGAATTCTTCACAAACCCTATGTGATGCATTTGAACAGTATAGGGAGATTGAAGAAGGCGTTGTTATTATGGATAAGACATCAGGAAAGTCACGAGGATTTGGCTTTGTCACATTTAAGCATATGGATTCTGATCAAAGGGCATTGAAAGAGCCTAGCATGACTATTGATGGGAGGATTACTGTAAGAAATCTGGAAGTGGCAAGAACATGTCCTGGTCAAAGTACAGATCAGGCTCAAAGGAAACTTTACATTGGTGGTCTTTCATATGACACAACCAATGATAAGCTTTTAGAATTTTTTTCCAAATATGGAGAGATAGAAGAAGGTTCGGTTGCATATGATAAGAATACCAACAAATCCAGGGGATTTGCATTTGTGACTTTCAAGACTATGGAGGCTACAAATCAGGCTCTTAAAGAACCAAACAAAACCATTGATGGAAGGACTGTTACTGTGAAACTTGCAGCTGATGCCCAGAAGGAGAAGCTATCATCACAACCTGCAGTATCTCCACAAATGCAGTCAATTCCACAGATGCAGATAGCTTATGGAATAGACTATCCAAGCCTGAACTCATATCATAGGCCAGGGCCATAGGTACCAGCGTCTGCACCACCACCAATTGGTTAATCGGCATATTCGTCGGGCCTTACAGCATATGGATCTCAGCCTCCTCCATATGAAACACAACCTACATACGAAGGAATTTCATCTGCTTCTCAATATGGTGTTCTAAGCTCCACAACACCATACAACTCAAACCAATATGCAAAATATGCAACATCACTCCAAGATCCATGACTGGTTCCATCAGGATTGCACACAACAGGTGCTGGAGCTAGTCCCGGTCCAGGCTACCCATACTATGGTTCATCTGGAACTGGCTTTTGATCAATCAATTTTTTTATTGAGAAATATGTTCAAAAAATCAATGGAATTTAGTTTGGGATTCTACATGCATTAACAATTTAACTAGACTGTGAAGCTATACTACTGGAGTCCACTTGATAGCGGTCTACTCACTATTTTAAATGTCCACTAGGTTGTTGCGAATTTTGATGAATGTCAAGAAAACCAAAGTTGCACACTGTTTGAGCTCAATTTTCTAAAATTCTGTTTCAGTAAGAAGAAATTCGTTATCATATATGTTATCAGTGGAATTTTCCAACCAATGTACTCTCACTGAGCAATTTTGCTTCTATTTGAATTTAAGTTGGTGGCATGCTATTATCTGAAAAAATGAACCCCACCTCCCCCTTTTGCAGAGAGGTATACCTTACCAACTATGTGAATATGGGGGTATACGTGGCCATGGACAATTCACATACATTCAATATTAATTTAAAAGGTTTTCCAACTAAAGTTTGATGTGGGAGAAAATTCCTGCATGATAGCGCCATGACTCACCAAAATGAAGTCTAGGGCTCGCTCACAGTCTGAGTTTAGAAGGTACAAAGTTCAAACCAGTCAAGTGATATGTGTCAGCATCAAAGGTGATAGTGATTAACAAGCAAGCCCTCCATGGCATGAGAATTGCTCCCCAAGGTCCAACAATCCTCCAAAGGCCCTAAGCTCTAATGCATCTCCAAGGTCATGTGTCTTCTTATTACTACTGTGCTTTCTATCCATTATTTTCAGTGCCAAAATGTCCACTTGCAATAAAAAATGCATGCCATGTACATAAATAGAAAACCTGATGGATGATAAGGAAAAGGGGATATCCTATATGCCATGGAACATCATATTCCATACTTAGAATGCACCCCAAGGTGTCAAAATTTCATTCCAAGTGGCAAATTTTCATTTCTCAGGTTAAAATTTGTGTTACAACTTACAATCTGACCTGATTGCACATACCCTCCTGCAGATGTACCTATGGAAAAGTCATAAAATACAGTGCTACAGTACTTCTCCCTCTGCATATTCCTACACTTCCATAATTCTAATGTACAAATTTAAGTGATAGTACTAAGTCTACCAAAACAGTTTCACTAATTTACCTGTCTCTTGCTAAGTGCAAGTAGTTTTTAATAGCATGCATGTCCAGGGCTCACTAAATATCAAAATTGTAATTTTCAAATTTCTGTGCGGTTATTATAACATTATTGATATTTTTACATTGTTATAGTTTCACTTCCAAAAAAGGAAGCCACTACTGTGCAAAAATATTGTAAAACTGCCAAATTTCACAACATGACAAATCAGGCTATGGTGCCTTCAGAATTTTATATTCCAGAACATAGAGCACATATGGTGAAATATAGAGGTTGATAGCTAGAATATATTATGGTCTACAACCCTACACAATCAAATTCCCAAGAACAATCTCCAAGTGATAGTTATTAAGCATCAACCATGCAATTTGTTTGGTCTCTAGAAACACACACAACCTTCAAATAAATTGCATACCCTATTCTCATTATTAATCACAATGCCAATTCTTGAAGTCTATGGTTTGTTCAAGCAACCAAACAAAAACAAAAGAGGAAGCTTTACATATAATGAAAGGTATTTGCAACCATGGCATTACCTCAACAACAAAGCGATCCAAGATCTTGTCACTGTGAGCTTCCATGACTCCCTTTAAAATCATAAACCCCAAGCCTCAAATGATGTCAGCCATTTCAAGGAAGAGTCCCCGCTCCTCACAAAGCATATACAAAATTGGTGAAAACCAACAGAAGATAACATGACAACTTTAAACCATGTCTCAAAATAACAAAATTGAATTATTGAGCGCATATCAAAACCCTATTAATCTAACAATTTAACTTACCTCTATAAGTGATTCTTGGGGCTGACTCATATTCTCCACTATGATAGCGCACCCCATAGTTTGATGACCCAGTCCCACTGACCAGCTTGCACCAATTTCCAGGTTACCTTTTGAAAGAAAGCTACCATCCTTATCAAGCACCTACATAGTTTCCAAGGAAATAAACAATTATACTTGAATGGCAAGTTTACAGTCATTTTTTTTTTTTAACTGTTGGAAGAAGCAATTTATCAGTTGGAGTAAAACAATCACTACACAGATGGACAATACATAAATAAGCACAAGAAGATCTGAATTACAATTGTAAATCCCCAGTATATCATAATGTTAATGTAATATTTTAAAGAACCAGCAAACACCAAGAATGGAGATGGAATACCAGTCAGTATTATCTCAAGGACCAGGAGGAAAACACAGAATTATTAGCTTATACAGTCTCTTAAAGCTATAACCTTTAGGAAATAAAACAAGAAATATTAAGATTAAAGGAAAATATTATGCTACAACATTGTTGGCAAAGAAACAGAGATGTTAGAATGAGACTTATGTTTTTGTAAATGTTCACCCTGGTTTTTGCTGACCTGCATGGAGGAAAATTCAGAATGATTAGCTTAACCGTGCTTAAGTTTAGGAATCCTCCAATTGATCGTCTAGTAATATGCTCAGATTCTTTATGCTCCTTTTTTTCCCTCCCAATAATTGCACTCCTCTATCTCCATATTTTGTTTTGCAACCCACAGCTGAATGGTTGCAACCAACAGTCGCAGAAGAAGGCTAAAAAATGTCATGTGCCCAAGAAATTTGTATTTTCTGGGTTCTTTAAAATGAGTAATTTCTAGGGCTATGATCCAATAATAATATAAAAAATTCTCATTTCAATCTTAAAAAATATAAAAATTGCAGAAACTTCACACACATCAAATTTTTATGTGTTCAATTTTTTGTATGGACAAGATTAATGGTGCAATCCAAAAACAATACTCACTGTCGTAGGTAGGGAATAAAAATATGTCTACTAAATGGGCCTAAAATTTTTTATAGATAAGAAACAAAGGAATCTCTCTTCATAACGAAATATCAATTTTGGAGTTCTCAAAACAAAAGGTTTAAAAACTTACAGAAAAATTCCAAGAGAATTCTCCAACCCTGTGAAATTTACCTTCGTCATCTTTATCATGAAGGAAATGGGGCTCTGTGATGTACAATGCCAACTTTGTATTTAGTTCTAGAAAAAAAGATACCATATAATGGAACGAATTTTGTTAGTGTACTTAGTTATAAAAATCTAGATCATAAATGTATATAGTGGCTTTCATATTTATTCATTTGCAGTGGCTTTCAGATTTATTCGTTTGTTGTGTCATGATTTTGTTCGGAAAAATAGGGTGCGAGAGACCAACAACGATTAATATAGCCATGTTAGGAAACAATTGGGAGGATTGTATCATTTTTCTCACCTACTCTACTCGAGCACAACTAGATTTCACTGAAACAGCTTAAGGGGAAATTGGGAGGATTGTAGCACTGTGCTCACCTACTCTCCTTGTGCACTAGTATGAGCAAATTTTCTGTCAGATTTGGGCACATCCCTGAAAAAGGGCATAGGTTCATAGTTGTTACTGAAAGATTTCAAGCTTCCATTACTCCAAACAAAAGCAAGGGGAAATTTATTCCCATAATTGTAAAGGACGACATTAGAAGAAATCCCCCCTCATAAATGAGTGCACAGATTTGTCTCTAAATTTTCTCTTGTTGATTGAAAAGACTGGACTTAATCTAGTTGAAGTTCGTGAAATTAAATTTATCGGTATCAAATATAAATCTGTAAAAAAAATTTTGGATTGCCTTACAAATGAAGGGCCTCTACACCATGAATTTTCCATAAATACGGTGCAAAATTGATTTCAGACATTATCTCTCTTGGGTCCTCAGAATCAAAGGGATCCATTAGCCTCAGAACAAATGAATGATCAATATATCTCTTGGCCCCTTTTGCATCATTCTCAGGAGATGCTACGAACCTGAGGAGGAAATCATAGACCAACTGCAGATGTGAACAGGCAGGCTCCAAGGCTGTCACCTCCTCTTCTTGATCAAGGCACTCAATAGAAGATGGTGTTGGTGTAGGTATTGATGTCAGAGTCCTAAACAAATTGGCAGAAACCATCTTAGAAATATCCTCCATTGTTGTTTCATTGAGCCTGCAACTACCTGAAATGATGAAATCCAAAAGGTCCAGCAGGTTTTGGTGTTTAATTTCCTTCTCTCTCATTTTTGTAGGGTTCGGTGAAATAAAAAACAGCAGGACATAGGCTCAAATGTTTTAAGAGAAAATTTTCTATGTCAGAGCTGGTTACATCCCTTAAAAAGGGCAAAGGTTCATAGTTGTTACCGAAAGATTTCGAGCTTCCATTACTCAAAACAGAAGGAAGGGGAAATTTATTCCCACAATTGAAAAGGACGGAATTCGAAGAAGTCCCCACTCCTACATCACTACTGTTATTGTGGTGGTCATATTTAGACTATTTTCCAGGAAGTCTGCCCAGTATTTTCCTTGTCATAACTGTTAATCCTTTAGGCCAAGAAATACCTGGATCTGCACAATGTCAGCATTCCCTTTCGCATTTATGTTTTCCAGTCAGTTTTTCACATAATTTAGCCATAAATCTAAGAGAATTTTTAGAATGATAGAGGTTCCTGCAGGTCACGGAACATATGAATGGGACAGTCCAAATTTTCTAGCGTGACTCTTTTATAGATATTTGATGCTCTGTTTTTCTCCTCTGTATCAGACTACAGATTATATTTCTCCATCCTTTTTTGAACAGTTTATCAGATATTTGACTTTTTATGTAAATATTTAGGTCATGAAGGTCATTTTTTGATTTTTATTTACTTCCAGATTGAACTTATTATGAACAGATCGGTATATATATCAGTTCTCCTTCCAGGTTGTGCAGACAGAACAATTTTGATGTTTGGTCTCAAATTGGGTTTTGTCACAGACAAATTATTTTGGAGGTTGTACTACTCATGGATTTGGCCATTGACAAATGTTTTTTTTGCTTGCACTAAAATAGCAATGGACCTAAAACGTCTAGATTCACTATTTATAACCTCGATTAATGTAAAAAAGATGGAATTTTCAAGTGAACGATTAGCTTACTCGTGGCGATCGCCAAAGAAGAAACCCTGACCACCGCAAAAGAGACCTCGATCCTCGCTCTCTATTTGTCTAGGGCCAAGTCCAGCAAAATTATCCTCACCCCACCAAGAAAGAACATAAACCCTGATGAGATCCCTTCGATAATATATTTCCCGTTCACTCTTCCGGAGAGGAAGACCACCGGTTTTATGTTCCTGTGACAGGATCCTGCGCGCTGCCAAAGCCCGGTGGCTCGACAATGACATCATAGATGAAGCTGGAGACCACCAAGAAATAGGTGGCCAAGACGAGGGAGAATACAGTCATGGCTAAGTGCAGCGAAAAGGAGGGCACCTTCAGGTGCATGTGGGGTACTCTAAGAGAACTGTAACGAAGATTCGGGATGAGAAGCAAGGGATCCATTGAAGATGACGATGATAAGTATTCGCTTGATGATGTCCAGCTCTAGTGATGAACATTCACAAACCACCAACCGAAGAAGTTTCGCTTTACCATTTATTGACCCGACCCCCTTAATAAAGAAGAATTGTGGGACTTTACCAGAAGTTTCTGTGTAAAGAGCTAGCTTCAATGTGCGGTGGTGAAGAGAGCTCTTATGTGGGATGGTACAACATATTAGCATTAGCAATTGTAGGAATATTATTGAGTTTACCCATCAACAACCCTCACGAATCTATCTTTCCCCTCCCTTTATTTTCCAGGTTACCTGATTCGACTAACTGACATCTAAATAGGGAAGCTCGTGCCAAAGTTGTCTCAACCTTGGACGAGTAGCCAATGTTTTTGGGTGCATTATAGCGACAGAACCCTGAGTAGTTGCCACACTAGTCTCTGGCGAGTAGAGGAACGTCTGTCGACATTTTTCCAGGGACGGGGTTTTTCTCAAGGATGGACTTCAAATGGCCAAATTGAGATGAAGATTTAAGCTTTTTCCTGAGCAATTTGTGAATTCCCCCGGTTGCTTGGGTTTTTGATGTGACCCAGAGGTATTAGTTACCATAGCCTTTTAGGTTGGGTTAGCCCGAAATGATGTTGGCCAAATAATGAATCCATAAAACATATAGACAAAATTCATCATTCCAATAATGTAAAACTGAATTTATTTACATTTTGATTAAAAATTATGGAAGAAAATGCATTTCATTATCGGAAATAAATATATCCTATATAAATTGAAAAAGTTCTATCTTGATATAAGTATGAGATACTTTCCCTTCACTTAGTAGGTTTTAGGTTTTTTTTTTTTATTTAATTTGGAGACTCTCAAAACTAATGTTTTGATAAAAAATTTATTGGAGTTTTTTTCATATTATCACTTCCCACTAGAATTTTGGAGAAATCAATTGCTACTATGACTTTCACTTAATTTTAGATAAACTAATATCATTTTATTTCCACTAGAATTTTGGAGAAATCAATTGCCACTATGACTTTCACTTAATTTTAGATAAACTAATATCATTTTATTTTCACTAATATTATTGAGCATTGTTCATTTAAAATAAATGTTTTTGTGTACCTAAATAAGCATCCAAGGGTTTAGTTTCCATGGTAGTAGTTCAGGCTTACATACATGTTAGCTAACTCTAACAATATTATCTTGTAACAAGTTTATAAATTGATTCAATTGATCTCATTCTTATGTTAATAACTCAATCACCTAAATATTAGTGGTGAGATTGAAAATGGGGTTGTTCTATAATGTTCATGAAACATGAGCCTAATATATATTCCACGTGGCTTTATTTTAACCTTATCTTGATGGTTATTTGAGCAAACTATTTTGTCAAAAAAAACCAACGTCTCCCTGTGGTGAACCCTATGAAAGTTGATGGTAAGGCCATAGAGAGTCTTTTTTGTATAATCACTAATGATGGGGGGTATACTTGTTAGCAGAATATTAATATACTTGAGAGTTTAGAACTCATGGTGCTCCCACTGTAGATGAGTTAGAACCCTAAAACGTGTGTTCTAGTTTTTTCCCTAGCAAAATCTAGATGGCCCTGGGCAACGTCTTTGTGTTGCTAGTGACCCTTGTTGGTATTAGATGGAATGAAATATTGTTAGGAAAACATCTTCCATAGGCCACAGAGTTTCATTCTTCTTTGATTGTTGTTCATGTTGAAGTGGTTTGCTTTTTGTGAAAAAAATGCAATGAAATCTTATTTTATGTTAAAGAGCCTTCATAAACTTTCTCGTGGTATGATAGCACAGTAATTTTTATGAACCTACCCTTGTAGATTATAACACAAGTGCAAAGGATTTAGATTAAAGGGGGGTATTTATAGCAACTACTAGAATTATAGGGTGTTGCCCCTTGCAACATGAGTAAGGAGCACCTTGGCCCTTTCGCCACCTATTCAAACTATTCTTAATGTGATGATAATAGGTCGTGTCACATGGTCAATGGGAATATTTGTTAAAGGAAGGGACGCAAACACAACTAGCCTCCTTCTTTAGTGAATAACAACAAATTCTTGAGTATTGTGTCGAGCATTTTTTTAGGCATTGAAGACTCCTAAGACATGATCCTTTGGTTACTATTGGAGTCTAATCGAAGGGGTAAGGCACATAATTGAGTTGGCATGTTAGTGTAAGACATAAATCCAATAGCTAGGTTACAAGGTGTGCCAACGTATGCTAGGAAGTGTTAGGGAGAAAAAAGGGAGAACTAGGTCAAATTAATGCATGTAAATGAATGAATAACAGTTTGTGACAGGAAGTGTTAGTAAGTTCCAGGTGTGTTAAGGAGGGAGTGAAAAGGTATGTTAGGCAGTGCTAAGGCATGCTAGAGTCCAGGGGAACATGCCAAGATGTTTCAGGTGTCAGGGTGTCATGTCAATGCATGCTAGGGAGTGTTTGGGAGTGTTAGGGAAACACAAGGGAGCACTAATTTCAAATGCATGGAAATGAATGAATAAGAATGTGTGTCAGAGAGTGTCAGTGAGTTTTAGGTGTGCTAAGGAGGGAGTGACAAGGTATGCTAGGTAGTTCCAAGGAATGCTAGAGTTCCAGGGCAGCATGCCAAGATGTTCCAAGTGCTAGGGTGTGTCCATGCATGCTAGGGAGTGTTAGTGAGTGCCATGGAAACATAAGGGAGAAATATTTCAAAATGCATGGAAATGAACGAATAAGAGTGTGTGATTGGGAATATCTATGAGTTGCAGGTGTGCTAAGGTTAGCAACACTTAGGGTCTTTCACCAGTTGTTCACAACTCTGCTTGTGAACATCTCTTTGGTCTGCCCACTTTTTCCATACTACTGCTCCATGATGACAAGTATAGGGTTATGGAGTTTTCCCTTCTTCTCATTGAATCAATCCTCTACAATATAGTGAACTAGGTATAGTTGGTTGGCCCTCTTGACTGCTACTTTAGTCCTTCAAAGTTTGCACATTGTTATATGCAATACACCTGCCCTTCTACCAATCTTGTTTTCCTTCACAAGTATGGAACGTATGGCTCTTCTTTGACAATCACCTAACAACCCTCCAACTGTACTTAGACTTCCATCAATTTTCCCAACCACAATCAATCCTTTTATTGATCTAGGGCCCACGACACTGCCCTCATCTAGGGATCTTCAAATTTTCCACCTAAAAATGATTTGATTCCTCCCAAAATCATTGTTCTTGTGTACCAATTTCTTTGTTGTCCAGTCTATGAATAGATCTGAACTACTCCTCTTATCTTCCTTCTAACAATTTGTAGATGACTGACCTTGGGTCACAAATAATCCACTAATTATACATTGAATAATTTTTATAGGTTGCTTCATATCTCTGTCCAAAAATCTATGGACAGTTCACCGAAATAAACTCATCTTCATGTCAATCCATTCTTCATATGCCACATTTCTTCTGATTAGGTTCCACCTTCCCTTGGATCTGTTATGTCCATAAATAGTTTTGCAAACCATATTCCAGATCTATGGTTTATATTGCAGAGATAAACCTCACTCTAGGGGTCACAACCCCTCTTCTTCTACGCATATTTGTCACAGTCTTAAGGGCATACCTTATGGACTAAACATGCTAGGAAACCACCGTAACTAGGGAGTTATACTTTTTTTCTAATTGCTTTAGAACAAACCCTAACCACCATAGAGCTTGATGTAACTTTGATTCTCACAAGAGACAATATAGGGCTTCAACAACTAATTGGTTGACTCTATAATCAAGTTTCAAATCTAGATAGCTTCATAATAAGTATATGAAACTACCATATACTTTGCTTCAGTGGAACTGAATGCAATTGTTTCTTGATTCTTGTTTATTTAATAAAAATGATTTATAAAACGATAATAATGATGTTTAAAATGAGCCTTATGATGGTATACTTATACACATTGATTGTTCACGAGGTGTAGGGGTATGTTTATAACATCATTGCCGTTGAAAGCTTTGTATTGAAAGCACATTAATTAGAATTTTCTTTAGTTAAGCACATTTTTGTGGTGGAATGAAGTTTATCAGATATCTATTTATACTTTGTAGAGGTTTGAATTTGTTTGTCTTTTGAGTGTTGGTGAGGTTTCTTTGTATTTTTTGCATCATAGTCAAAAGTCTTTTGACCTGATTGTTTAACATGAAAGCTTTATGCTTATTGGCAATATATTTGAAATACCTGCATGATCAAGAAACTATGATGGTTAATTGAATTACTAATTAGGTACTATAGAAAGAGGATGATGCTAAGAGGGCTTGCTTGGGTGACTCTGGGAGCAACCTGGAGGTGGTCAAACAAAGCTCTTCTAAGTTACAAATATGAAGAGAAAAAACTGGTGATGTATATGTCGTTGCTCAACCTGGGCTGTATGGAAAATCTTGGCAGAGAGTGTTTACCTTTCTGTGTCTTCGCAAAAGTAGGTTGTCTGGTCACAGAATAAGATCACTACATGTAGGTGATGGTTCTATAGTAAGTTCTTAGCCTTATCTTCAGAATGGCTAACGGAGAGGATCATGTTTGAATACAGGATATAATTTGATGGATTTGGAGATTTAGAGTTAAAGAAAAAATTGTGGTGATGTTTGGATGGGTGTTAATTTGTAGTGTTTTCCATTTTTTTATTTTCTTTGTTTTGATTTCTACCATGCTACCTAGTTGCTTTCCTGTTGCCCTAGCATTTTAACTTTTTCGATGTCTATCTCTCTATTTTTTCTTTCCCCATTTGAAATGTAATCCTTATTTGGTAGGTGTTTTCTTCAATATAGTGAGAAATTTTTTCCATCACACAACTTCTATGGGGTTTGTCTACGCAAATAGCTTGTAAGGCCCATTCATCAAGGTATTTGATGAAATGAAATGATTATCGATGATCACCAACTAATGGTACCTACAAAGATTTACTCTAACAATTATACAGTTTGCCTGTGTCAAAAATTATACAACATTTTAACCTCATGAACTAGTCTCCTCTGTTCTCTTAGCTGATGCTATAAGCACTTATTGCTGTTGTCAAAGCTTTTACTCTCTAGTCACATTGAGCTATTTCAGCTATTTGTGGACATTGATCTATTTTCATTTCATTTCTTCAATTTTTCTGACTGTTATATGTTACCTTTGGCCAGTGCCATTTTTCTTACCTATGCTTTTTCTGCTTAAGCATTCTAGCCAGCCAGAGAAGCAGGGGCAGTAGGAGCCACGCAGTCCAGCCAGAGCCGAACAGGGGTAGCGCAGAGGTAGCAGGAGCCACGCAAGGCTGACGCAGGCCCAGTCAAGGCAGCGTACGGGCAGTGTAATCACTTCAGGTGTGACGCAAGCCCTTACTGAACAGCGCAAAGGCCGACACAAGCCAATCAGGCTGACGTAGAGGGATTCAGAGCAACGTATTACTGTCGTTTTTAATTCTTTGTTGGGTGAACCAGTTTTGGTGCCCAGGATTGTTGTACTTAGAAACTGCATAATAATGAAAACCCTCCAGAGCTAGCTGCACTGGTTTTCCCGTATTGGGTTTTTTCCGGGGACAGTTGTCCAGAAAATTCGTGTGTCACTTTTTCTATGAGCATGTTATTTAGTATTTGATCTGTACATGTAGGTTGCTAGTTGTATTTACTATTTACTTCACTAATTTATTTAATATTTCAGAAATTAACTTGTGACTTAATTCAAGTAGGAGAAGTAAATCAATATACTGCAGTAGGGTTTCTTAGATTAAGAAATTTTCACATTCCCTAGGTCTAGCTCCATTAGGTCACCTACGGCAACAATTTCCCAGGAATCTAGCTAGAGGAAAAATTCTATCTCCTAGAGGCAGTTGCGTTGCTGGGTGCCCTCACTCTCCTCAGAACTTGGGCCAATTCCAACGGTGGAATCTCTGGATACCTCAAGCCCTAGCTCTAGGATCAAGTTTTGCCTAGGTGTTCCCAAGGATAGAACCTGTTAGCGTCAGTCTAGTCACACTGCCATCAGTGATCAAAATTGCCCTTTTTCATTTTCATATTAGGAGTCCCATAATAATCAATTTCACCATTCCGCTAGGTCATGGATTCATTGATGGTAGTGAGTCTTCATCATTTTTTCCCTCATGAGGTACTTGCTGATTCTCCTCTCTATGGTCTTCAGTCATTAGTCTCTCTCATTCTCAAAATCATATCAGTGGGTCATCGGATGGGTCTCATTGGTCTCTAAGGTCTCATCATGGCCAAATAATGAGTCAAGTGTCAATAAAGATCAGCAAAGTCATGAGGAAGTCAATAAATGCAAAGTCACAGCACCAGGGAGATCAAAGATACATTTTATTCGGCTTGATGTAATTTTCACCTCAAAACCATGTTCTGAGGTGAAAACATAATACTATGCCTTTCAGTCACAATTCAGAAGTTGTTATCTCCACAAAGCAATGTCCCTGCCTTTCAGAGAAGTTTCCCACAGCGTGTTCAGCACGAGATCATATTCAAAGTAGATTCATCAAAAAGAGCCCGGAAATAGCTTTCCAACGGTATACTACACTCTCAAAACTGACTTTTGGACTGAATTTTATGCCTAAGTGAAGTAAAAGCCCTCTATTCCCTAAGTCTCCCCTATCTCCCATGTTTCCCTTTTATCTTTATGTTCAAAACCCCTTTCATCCTCCTCCCGATTATAATATCGCATTATAAACCATATAATAAAACATGCGATTTTATTACCCAACCACTTCCCCTCCACGCCTTATGACTTTATAATAAAATGTTTCATATTATAAAGCCCCGCCCCTTAACCACTTCCCCTTTTCACCCCGTAAACTTTAGAAATAAAGTTTATGTCATATATATGATAAACCCTGCCGCTCTTTAATCGCAATCGCAATATGTTCCAATTACCCCAATCGTAAACATATCTCTGATCTTCCGATTGCCAACTCCCGATTACCCCTCCACCGTTGATTTCCTCATTCAATCCAACGGTCCTCCGTTAATCAGAACTTTCCAATCGCATATCCTTCCGATTACTCAATCGCCACTCCCCTCCGATCGTGACCCCCGATTTCCATACTCCCGATTACGCATCCACCGTCGATCTTTCCCCCTCCGATCCAACGTCCCTCTGCCAATCGGAGTGTTTCAATCGCAAGTCCCCCTTCCGATCTCTGGATCGCACTCTTCCTTCCGATCTCCCGATCCGCCCTTTCGATCACAACAACTCCCGATTATGCATCCACTGTCGATCTTCCTCCTCCGATCGGACGGCCCATGTCTAATCGCTCAATCGCAAGTCTTTCCTCCGATTGGCGCATCGCTTCCCGCCTCCCGATCTGCCTGATCGCATTGCCCCTCCGATTGATCGCATCGCACATGCTCCCAATTGCGATTGCGATTGTCCCTGCTCCCGATATTGCGATTGTGATTGAACCTTTTGGGGCCCACCATAATACCACCATCCGTTCACAAATAAAAGGCCCTTCCCTTTGAAACTTTGGTTAATTCGTATATTACAAAGGGACCTCCCCCAATCGCATCGAAGGTTTTATATATATCACTCTTCCCCCTCCCCGAGCTCCGATTGTGATTGCATTGTTATGTGTTTGGATTGTTTATCATATTTTATCTCTCCGCTCCTGCTCTACTTCGATTGCGATTACTGTTCTATCACCGCTCCACTCCGATATTGCGATTGCGATCATCCCGCCTCCATTCCCCTTCCCTTTTCCATTTAAACGCATTTTTCCCTTCACGAAAAGCAGGTAATTCCAGTTTGTCTTCTTTCAATGGAAAAATAATAAAAAGTTGGTTTTCTTCAAAGCAGCTAATGGAAAGCGAAACGTCAGAGGCCAAGAACCCAGATCATAACAGTCACATTTTCAGTTACATTGCAGAGATGATCCATGCTACACGTTTCGCCTCCTCATTGGGTATCAGTGAATTTCAAGTGGAACAAAGTGATGCTGCTCTCCCTTTACCGAGAGACTGTTGGCTTTTCACCTTCCATCTTCAGTTGTGATTTCTCTTCTTCCCATCGATTCATATTCCTGCAAATCTGTTTATTTATTATAATTTCTAATCATTTGTAAAGGGCGGAGTTCTGGGGAATAGTGTGGCAGAAACATCTCTGCGCTACATTGTACAGTTTGGCAGGGAATTAAATAAAGGGATGTAGCTCTGATTTGTGGGATTCATGTGGTATGAGTTTAGCATATGTCTCTCCTTTGTGTTTCATATGTATTTTGTTATGTTTCATAATTCATTCATAAACATTTTCAGTTGAATGTTTTCAAGTTAGAAAGGTAGAATCCATTTTACATGCTCTGCCTTGGGAAATCATTCATACTCAGTGTATTTTCTTCTGTTTGAAAAGGATCCATTTAATGTGCCCTTTTCAGCTTCTCAACAGTCTTTCCACTCCACCTTATTTCAAACTTGATTGCTAAATCTCCTGCCTATCCTGCCCCATGAAATACCCTGTGTCTTTGATTTAATTACTCAGCTCATGCTGTGCTTTTGTCCCATACATCCCTGAAATTTCAGTCATTTATTAAAATCCCTCTTCCCATTCATATACCTAGCCTAAAATCAGTCCATTACCATTTTATTGAATATCTATTCTACGGAGAGAGCCCTCTCCTGTCCTTGTAGGGCTAGCTACGAGGCTGAGCGTGGTATGATGTTGCCTTGAAACTCACCTTCCTTCAGCCTGAGGCAGAGTCGAGCACTAACATAGTGGCGACCATACTGGGGAACGCAATTACAAACTTTTGCATAGAAGATTAAGTACCCCAGTAATATTTTCCTGGTAAAAGAATGACAGAATATCATATCTGAATGTTGATGGTGAACAACAATCAGATGCATATAAAGGCTGAAAAAATTCACCTGGCGACTCCATTCACTGAAAGATCCAAAAAATCAAATCCTTCATGGTGACTCCACTGCAGGAAGATCAGTAGCTTTAAGATCTTTGTTTTAAGATGGAACGTATTGCAAGAAGATATGCTCTCATGAGCCGAGGTCATATTCCAGGTTTCCCAAATAAAACGCCAAAGGTGGATTGGCTTCAGAATTTGCCTATGTTCAAAAATGTGGAAGGTGATGATGCTGCTCTTCATCTGGTGAAATTTCACATCCATGTACATAAATTAAAGATTGATTGTCCTGAAGATTGTTTGATGAAGATGTTTATGGCCACTCTGGAAGATGAAGCTCGATCTTGGTATGAAAGTTTGCCACTTGGTTGTATTTATTGTTTAAAGGATTTTCATGCCATATTCTTCGAAAGATATAAAGAATCTTTCCCATCTTTAGTATTAGTGCAGAATTGTTGTGAACATGTTAATAGCTTCATTGAAAATCTTGAGAATTTTTATGGAGATGAGGAATTTATGGACGAAAAAATCATGAAATCGCTCTACGAAAATCTGTTTCAGCAGCACGCAGAGATTTTAGAGGATAGTTATCAAGATCCGCAGGTTGAAGATATTTATACAGTCGAACATGATGAAAGACAAGGTTTTATTTCAGATCTGAGTGAAATAAAGGACAAGTTACAGGAAAACGATTTTCCAGTCTTGGATAATGATAAAGATAAACCAGATCTAAAGTTAAAATATGATGACGAAGAGTATATTGTTCCAGATCTCATAAAGGAGAGTTATATGGTTGAGGCCAGCTCAAACGAAGAAAACAGAGTTACCGACCTAAATTCTCTCACCCCACTAGAACTAGATCTTCACGAGGAGGTAATTCATTCCCTCTATGAAAAACAAGACGAGATCTTCGTTCTAGTAAGTGAGAAAGTTTCTTTGGATGAATCGTTGGAAGATGATAGAAATTTCATTTTTGGGTTTCAAGAATCATCTGAAGTTTCTTTTCTCATGATTGACGAATGTAATGAGAAGCATGATAATCTGGCTATCATATCATATGAAGATGACCAACAATATATTCAGACTACAGAAGATCAGAACATTCAGGACTGCCTTTCAGACTCTTCTTCCTATGTCTCAGGTTTTGAAATGTTTTTTCAAGCGGAAATCTACTCATCTACTAGTTTAGAATTTTTTGAAGACCAGGAACATAATCTTACTGAAGCACATTGCGAAGAAAGATCAGAATCAAGAGAAAAATACACCTTTTCTCTTCAGCAGGAGGTAAATCTTTATGTTTTTCAGGATCCAATGACAAATTTGTTGCAGTCAGCAGTGAAGGTGATTATTGTAGTATTCATTGATGAAGGAGATCACAACCAACCATGCTTTTGGATGCCCAGTTGCAAGTATCTATTGTTGACCAGAGGATCTAATCAGGAGAATCAATCAAGGAGGCATCTGCTTGACTGGTTGCATTGGCATTTTGATATAGCATGATCGTACATTGGCCTTCTAGAAACATAGGTGGTTATCATCAAGATTTGAAAACTCAATTTTTGGTCATATACTACCACCAAAGCTTCAAATGATCTGTTTTGTCTAGGTTAGCTTTGAGTCACTTTTGAGTCAATTTGTTGGGTCAAGTTTCTTTCAGTATTCAGTTTAGTTTTCAATATTTTTGACTCCATGCCCAATGGATAAGGCTACTTGGTCTACAGTGTTCTTGGCACCTCCAAGGAGCTACCATCCCCATTGGAGCCAATGTTAGTGTCAGTCTAGTCATACTGCCATCAGTGATCAAAATTGCTCTTTGAATTTGCATATTAGGAGTCCCATAATAATCAATTTCACCATTCCGTTAGGTCATGGATTCATTGATGGTAGTAATTTTTCATCAATTTTTCCCTCATGATGTACTTGCTAATTCTCCTCCCTATGGTCTTTAGTCATTAGTCACTTTCATTCTCAAAATCATGTCAGTAGGTCATAGGATGGGTCTCATTAGTTTCTAGGGTCTCACCATGGTTGAAACAATGGGTCAAGGTGTCAATAAATATCAGCAAGGTCATGAGGAAGTTAATAAACTCAAAGCCACAGCACCAAGGAGATAAAAGATACATTTTATTCGGCTTGATGTAATTTTCACCTCAAAACCATGTTCTGAGGTGAAAACATAATACTTTTCCTTTTAGTCACAATTCAGAAGCTGTTATCTCCACAAAGCAATGTCCCTGCCTTTCAGAGAATTTTCCCATAGTGTGTCTAGCACCAGATCATATTCAAAGTAGATTCATCAGAAAGAGCCCGAAAAGAGCTTTCCAACAGTATACTACACTCTCAAAACTGACTTCTAGACTGAATTTTATGCCTAAGTGAAGTAAAAGCCCTCTATTCCCTAAGTCTCCCCTATTTCCCATGTTTCCCTTTTATCTTTATGTTCAAAACCCATTTCATCCCCCTCCCGATTATAATATCGCATTATAAACCATGTAGTAAAATATGCGATTTTATTACTGTGCATCTCCTGCCTTATGACTTTATAATAAAATGTTTCACATATTATAAAGCCCCGCCCCTTAACCACTTCCCCTTTTCACCCCGTAAACTTTAGAAATAAATTTTATGTCATATATATGATAAACCCCGCCGCTCTTTAATCGCAATTGCAATATGTTCCGATTACCACCAATCGCAAACATATCTCCGATCTCCCGATCGCCAACTCCCGATAACCCCTCCACCGTTGATTTCCTCGTTCAATCCAACGGTCCTCCGTTAATCGAAACTTTCCAATCGCATCTCCTTCCGATTTCTCAATCGCCACTCCCCTCCGATCGCGACCCCCGATTGACATACTCCCGATTACGCATCCACCGTCGATCTTTCCCCCTCCAATCCGACGGCCCTCCGCCAATCAGAGTGTTTCAATCGCAAGTCCCCCTTCCGATCTCCCAATCACACTCTTCCTTCCGATCTCCCGATCCGCCCTTCCGATCGCAACAACTCCCGATTACGCATCCACCGTCGATCTTCCTCCTCCGATCGGACGGCCCATGTCTAATCACTCAATCGCAAGTCTTTCCTTCGATCAGCACATCGCTTCCCATCTCCCGATCTTCCTGATCGCACTGCCCCTCCGATTGATCGCATCGCACATGCTCCCAATTGCGATTGCGATTGTCCCTGCTCCCGATATTACGATTGCGATTGAACCTTTTTTTAGGGCCACCATTAATACCACCAGTTTCACAAATAAGAGGCCTTCCCTTTGAAACTTTGGTTTAATTCGTATATTACAAAGGACCTCCCCAATACGCATCGAAGGTTTTTATATATCACTCTTCCCCTCCCAGAAATAGATTGTGATTGCATTGTTATGTGTTTAGTTGTTTATCATATTTTGTCTCTCCGCTCCTGCTCTACTCCGATTGTGATTACTGTTCTATCACCGCTCCACTCCGATATTGCGATTGCGATCATCCCGCCTCCATTCCCCTTCCCTTTTCCATTTAAACGCATTTTTCCCTTCACGAAAAGCAGGTAATTCCAGTCTGTCTTCTTTCAACGACAGAATAATAAAAACTCGGTTTTCTTCAAAGCAGCTAATGGAAAGCGAAACGTCAGAGGCCGAGAACCCAGATCGTAACAGTCACATTTTCGGTTACATTGCAGAGATGATCCACGCTACAGGTTTCGCCTCCTCATTGGGTATCAGTGAATTTCAAGTGGAACAAAGTGACACTGCTCTCCCTTTACCGAGAGACTGTTCGCTTTTCACCTTCCATCTTCAGTTGTGATTTCTCTTCTTCCCATCGATTCATATTCCTGCAAATCTGTCTATTTATTATAATTTCTAATCATTTGTAAAGGGCGGAGTTCTGGGGAATAGTGTGGCAGAAACATCTATGCGCTACATTGTACAGTTTGGCAGGGAATTAAATAAAGGGATGCAGCTCTGATTTGTGGGATTCATGTGGTATGAGTTTAGCATATGTCTCTCCTTTGTGTTTCATATGTATTTTGTTATGTTTCATAATTCATTCATAAGCATTTTCAGTTGAATGTTTTCAAGTTAGAAAGGTAGAATCCATTTTACATGCTCTGCCTTGGGAAATCATTCATACTCAGTGTA
This sequence comes from Pinus albicaulis, assembly GCA_034641835.2. Taxonomy (NCBI): domain Eukaryota; kingdom Viridiplantae; phylum Streptophyta; class Pinopsida; order Pinales; family Pinaceae; genus Pinus; species Pinus albicaulis. Next base: position 936,565,167 of record CM076575.1, on the reverse strand, counting down.
TTTTCTTCTGTTTGAAAAGGATCCATTTAGTAAATGTATACCCAACTGCTCAACGTCTTTCCACTCACCAGTCAACCAAACGATTGCTAAATCCTTTCCTTTATCTTGCCCCATGAAATACCTGTGTGCGGTTAATTACTCGGCTCATCATGCTTTTATCCCATACATCTGAAATTCCGGTCATTTATTAAATCCCTCCTTCCCATTCATATACCTAGCCTAAAATCGGTCCATTACCATTTTATTGAATATCTATTCTCTGGAGAGAACCTCTCTCTCACGTCGCGTAGGGCTAGCTCGGGGGTACAGGCGTGGTATGATGTTGCCTTGAAACTCGCCTTCCTTCAGCCTGAGGCAGAGTCGAGCGCTAATAGAACCTAGTAGGATCAATTTGACCTCTCGAAGTAAAAACTCTTTTCTGATCCTTTCCCATCACCTTGTCCAGGATAGGAACATCATTGGTTGCTAAATTCCATCCCCAAACCTGGGTTGGGTCCACTTGGCCCCATGTTGTCCCATTTGGTGTCAAAGGCCTTTCATCAAGGACCATTTGGGAATCCAAGTTCCCAAAGGATTTTAGGGATTGAGAACTTCCTTCATAAGTCTTATTCTTCTCCATCAACCCTTCAATCCCCCTCCTCTCTCCCTAGAAGATAAATTCCCTTGCTTAAAAAGCGACTCCCACTCTTTATTTTATCTTAGGGAAAGGGTTTCGAGGGTCACTTCCCACCTGTTCATTGACCTATACTCTACAAGTGACTTCCTAAACTACCGGGACTCCACCCATCGGTGAAAGTCCGTGAAGAGCAAGGAGCCTTAACTGTGGTGACAATGGGATAAGCCTCCATCGTTTCCCTTGTTCTAGCAGTTTCCCTCTTAGGAACCCCTTTTAGGTCCACTACTAGTTTGAGTGGTAGCAAGTTGTTCACAATTCCATTTGTGAACAACTCTTTGGTATGCCCACTTTTGCCATACTACAACTCCAAGATGAGAACTCCAGGGCTATGGAGGCTGCCCTTCTTCTCACTGAATCAATCCTATAGAATATAGTGAACTAGGGCTAGTTGGTTGACCCACTTGACTATTACTTTATTCCTTCAAAGTCTGCACATCCTTAGGCCCTATACACCTGCCCTTATACCAATTTTGTTGTCCTTCACCAGAACAAGAGTCAGGGCTCTTCTTTGATAGTAACCTAATAACCCTCCAAATGTACTTGGACTACCATCAATCTGCCCAACCACAATCAATTCTTTTTACTGATATAGGGCCCACAATATTGTCTTCATCTAGGGCTCTTCAAATCTGCCACCTAACAATGGTTTGAGTCCTCTCAAGATCATTGTTCTTTTGTATCGACAATTTGATCTTTGTTGTCCAATCTACGAACAAATATGAACTACTCCTCTTATCATACTTTGAACAATCTGTAGATGATTGAACTAGGGTCACAAATCAGCCACTAACATTCCATTTACTAATTTTTTATAGGTTTCTTCAGATCTTTGTCTAAAAATCTATGGAAAGTACACCAAAATCAACTCTTCTGCATGTCGATCCATTCTTCATATGGCACATTTCTTCTGCATGCTCAATCTTCTGCTCAGGTTCCACCCTCAACATCTTGTGGTCTCCACACATGCGAGATTTGCAAACCATACTAGGATGTGGTCTTTATTACGAAATAAACCTCGCTCTAAGGGTCCCAACCCGTCTTCTTCTACGCAAAATTGTCACAATCTTAAGGGCATACCTTATGAACTAAACATGCTAGGAAGCTGTCTAACTAGGGCATTATACTTATGTACTTCTAATTGTTGTAGAACAAACCCTATCCACAAATAGAAAAAACACGAATCTTGCCTCCTCAGAGACTCGACCTGACTCATATGGATCCATAAATTCTAGGCATTTCTTTGACTAAATCTTGTGAACTTGAGATCTCAATGTTGACCGTCAAAGCTAGATTTAACTCGGTCAATATTATGCACAACGTAGACTATTATGGCTCTAAACTACAGTGCAAGCCCTCCTCCATTTATGTTGGTCTTTATCATAGACCTTGCAACCTACTAACGCCCACAAGGCAAGATGGTATCAACCCTCTCTTCTATTTAATGTAGAAAATCTAACCAACGGGATTCAATATGATCTTATAATGTACTAAAACAAGACATTGAATCCTTCCTACAATTTGTGGAAACAAAAAACGATCGCACAATCACATATAAGTAAGAGAAACAAGTTATCAATCGCACAACACAAGATGTATCTAGGGAAGAAACTACTCAAAACCCTCTATCTCTGTTTTGTATTAAGTCAAGGAATCATGAAACAATACAATGCTTAATCTCTCTTGAGATTCTTTAGCACTCTGCCAATTGTCTCATGCTGATCTAGGAAAAATTGGTCTAGTACTTAGCCAATTCTCAGCCTTCCTTCAGCCTACCTTACTCATGCAATTCCTATGGAATTATCTCCATATTAATTAGAAAAATCAACCTTCCTTGATTGCGCAATCCATCATGGCATCCCAATGAATTTATAATTGCACATGGGAAATTTTCTAGAAATACAACTGATAGTTATGTTCCTCTGAACTGTGTTACAATAAGGATCAAGGGTCTTTTTATTATTTAAAATAAGATAAAACCCTAAAAAACCAAAACCTTAACTCGAGGAGATGTAACACCAAGAGTTTATGGGCCCCGTTAGGGTTATTTGAGCAGCTAACTTCTCGGGGTCGTAACTTGGTCATATAATCTTCGTTTGACGCACATGATACCTTGTTATAAAGATCTCTTCAAGGACTACAACAAATAATGTGATTTCAATGAAATCACCAAACCTTTCATGCCCAAAAAAATGTTTTTGGGGGCCTCAAAATGGCTCCGAAAGTTTAGGACCCAAAAAACTGCAAAAAATAGTAAATTGTGCTATAATTAAGGAAACTGAAAAACTGAAAGAGACAATGGAGAGGGCCCAAGTGGAATAGGCGAGTGGGCACTAATATCCACCTTGATCACCTTAAATCGAATTTCTTGATATTACTCAATCATCATGGCTTAGTTAACTGACACAAGTTGTTATGAGACAAAATGACAATTTATTGTCCAATTAATTTAAGGGAAAAATAAATTAGAGGCCTCACATTCCTCACTCCTGTTACATCAAAATTCCTCACCAGTGTGGGTGCATTTTTTTTTGTCCTTTCTAGTTGCCAATTTCACTGTTTCTTGTTGCAAATTTCAACACTCCCTCTCAACAAGAAAGGAATTCAATCTATCCCCATCTGGTACCTTTGGAATGTTCTACATGCTACACTTCTCTATTGTTGTTTGCACCTACAAACCTTGAAACTGAATAGACTCCGAACAACTAAATCAGTATAATGCATATGTCATCAGAGTCTTCTGACTACTGCTAGTTACTACACACATCCTAGTGCCCGGATTCTGCGTTCTTTCTTGACATCTGCTGTCCAAAATTGCCTTTGAACTTTTGCTAACTCTGATTTGTGCTCCGTGTTGACATCTGTCACTCTAATTTATGTCTTGCGGCAATAAATACATCAATCTAGCGATCCTTTGTACTATTTGCTATCATGGGCTCCCTGTAGCTAGGTTTGATCCATGAGACATGTCATCTCAATGGACCTTGCCCAAATTTCTTATCTTGGAATTATGTCGACACATCCACCCCTTCACACACTGGAGGCTGGTGCTCTCTTATCCCCGGCTAAAATTTCCCCTCATGAGGCTCTGCTGCTGAAGTGGACATCTTCATCTCCATTCTCTCCCACTTCTCCCAATTGTTGTGTTTCCACAACCTTCTGAGACTACTTCTCATGAGGATGCATGTTGAGAGGTAATTTATGCTCCCTCCGAACAACCAAGTCTCTAAATTATGCCTTTCTCCTCAAATATTTGCATGCATCTAGTACCTCAAGTGCATATAGGTTCTTGACTCACACACAGTGTAATTGTCTCGACGTTACAAAAAGTTTCTAAAAAAGAGTTGATTTTAAATCGATGATATCTCCCTCATCTGAGCTCCGATTCGACCGATTTTTTTTTTTTTCCATTTGGGTAGATTTTCGCAAGGAATCAAAATATTCTATTTGTTTTTGAAAATTTCAAACCAAAATCTTCAAATATTCTTTGCAAACTAGCTGCCCAAAAAATTCCTGCTCTAATACCATGTAGAAAATCTAACCAACGAGATTCATTCTGATCTTGTAATCTACTAAAACAAGATACTGAATCCTTCCTACAATTTGTGGAAACAAAACATGATCACACAATCACATATAAGTAAGAGAAATAAATTATCAATCGCATAGCAACATGATGTGTTTGGGGAAAGCAACTGCTGAAAACCCATCTATCTCTATTGTGTATTAAGTCAAGGAATCATGAAAAAATACAATGCTTAATCTCTCATGAGATTCTCCAGCCTCTTGTCAATTGTCTCCCGTTGATCTGGAAACCGACTCGGTCTGGTACTTGTGATTTCTGTGCCGCTGGCTTTTACTTGCTATTGGGGACCACAGGGAGACCAACTCTGCGCTAATTAGAAAATAGGTCTTCCTTGATTGTAATGATGGCGCATCCAAATGACTTCATAACACACATGGGAAATTTTGTCTGAATGCAAGTAGTGAATGTATTTCCTTTAACTTCTCACATATCCAAACTAGGTATTCCTCGAAACTGACATGCATGCAACTATTAATAGTGAATTATTAGTTATCTGATTGATCACTCATTGTGAATTAAATCTAATTTAATTCACTCGACCTCTCAGTAGCTCATCACGCAGTTAGAACTAGTTAAACTAATTTTAACTCATTTAATTGAGTTAATTACACTTGCATCCCACTAATTTATCAACTTAAACTGGACCCCAAAAATATTAGAATCCCTCTAGATGCCTCATCTTAGACCCTCAACTCGAATTTCTTGAGCTAACTTGGTCATCATGACTTAATTAACCGACACAAGTTGTTATGAGATGAAATTACAGTTTATTATCCAATTTATTTAAGGGAAAATTAATTTATATGCCCCACATTCCTCACTCCTGGTGCATCAAAATTCCTCACTAGTGTGGGTGCATTTTTTCTTGTCCTTTCTGGTTTCCAATCTCACTATTTCTTGTTGCAAATTTCAAAATTTCAGAATTTTATGTGGCCTTCAGACAAAGACACCATTGAAATCACATGCAGATTCTCATGAGAAACCTCTCTTAAGCTCGATCTCCAAAAGAGAAGCAACAGTATGCCATCCTACTTCCTAGTGCAAACTAACCATTAAGGTATGCAACATTCTTCTGAACCCTCACATGATGATCTTCCTCTTGGAGGATGATCCTGACCTCCCTTTAACAACCCTTACTCATCCCTCGTACTCAACCTACTTTAGGACTACATCTCTCATCACCCCCTTGATGTGCCAGATAATGGGAATACATGTCAAACATGCTAAGATGTGCCAAGTGATAAGGCATGCCAAAATGTGCAAGGGTGTGTCAATACGTGTTAGGGACTGTCAAGACAACAAAATGGAGAAAAAAGTTAAAATACAAGAAAATGAACCATAAGAGGGTTAATAAGTCATCAATTTACCTTTTCCAAGAGGGGCATGCTAGGCACAACAACACTAGGCAGCAATAGGTGCCAAGTGCAAAGTATTAGTGCATTCTAAGTGCCAAGTATTCCTTTGTTGCTTCTCATCTACTTTCCAACATTTGATCATGAAAAATAAATTTAATATTAAACCATGCCAAATCATACCAAGGCATCTCAATGTATTCCATACATGCTAAGACTTTCCAAGCGCCAACACGTGCCAGGCACCAATATGTATCAAGGACTAATTTTATGCATGTTATAAAGTGGAAGGGAATGTTGAAGAGTGCTAAAGTGTGCTAGAGAGTGATAATGCATGTTCATGAGTGTTAAAGAGTATTAGGAAAAAACATTAAGGGAGCACTAGGTAAAAATTAATGGAAGTTAATGAATATGAGGACGTGTACTGCCAGAGACTAGTGTTAATGAGTGTTAGTTGTCATGCGAAGGAGGGAGTGACAAGGTATGCTAAGCATTGGTAAGGCATGCTAGGGAATATCAAGGCATGTCAATATTTCCCAAAGTGTGCTTGGGAGTTCCAGGGTATGCTAATTATATCATGTGCCAATTAATAGTGCGAAGATATGCCAATACATGCTAGGTGTTAAGGATGTGGCGCAGGGTGCCAGGGTATGTCAATATGTGTCAAGGAAACAAAAGGAAGAACCAATAAGAGGGTTAATAAGTCAGGACTTTATCTTTTTGAAAAGGAGCATGCTAGGTACACTAATAATAGGTTCCAATACATGCCAAGTGGCACTGTGTGCCAAGTGCTAATATATGTCAATGCATTCAACCAAGGTGTTTCAGGGCATGCTAGGTGTTAGAGTTGGTATAGTCATACCTCCGTCAGAGATCAAAACTCTTTGTTTCATTTCATTTTTAGGCGTCTCATTCCGCTCATTCATCCGCATTCCGTTAGGGGCATGCCATTATCTGACGGAAGGGTCTCTTCACTAGTTTCCCTCATGTTTGTACCTGCTGGGTTGGTCGAAATTTATCAAAATTCATTAAAGTTGATTTCAGTCATTTTCAGTCATAGATGGTCTTGTGGTAAAAAAAGAGTCTTTCAGTTACTAGGTCTAGGGTTTGGTCTTCAGAATGTCAAATAATGCCTGCAGGCCATGAGGATGTCTTCAATAAGTTTTCATTTCAAAATTTTCATCATTAATGATGCTCAAGGATGTTTCTTCTTCAAAACTCTGTTTTGAAGAAGAAATCGTCAAATTAATTGTTTGTAATAAATATGTGTTTTAAAGTTTTCCACCATGAATTACTTCAAATGCAGCCTCTGGTCATCCTTTGCCAGAATCCAATGCTACCATCCCTGCAAAAAATCAACCATGAAAGCCATCAATTCGACCGAAAACTGTAAAGACCCTAAAATCAGGTTTATTAAAATGTCAAAGTGACAAAGCTGAAACATAGGGGTAGAAGGCCCCTGTAGGCAATCAAGTTCTTCCTTTGTATGAGGTATTTTCATGGTTTAAACAATCCATTTTTATGCGGGGACATCCTGTGGCTTTTAAGTATGAGCGAAATGTTTGTTGAACGGCTGACCAGGTGAAATCCTTTGCGCGGCGCGATGAAATACGGCGGCGCACATAGGCCACGCGGTACATTGGGGGAAGGCGCGGCGCATAGAGCCGCATTCCACAGTGAAAATTTGCTCTGGCGCAGCGCATACAGCCTGCGTGGCAGGCTGGGCTTGTGCGCGATGCACAGAGCCAGAACACTAAATATTTTTCTATCTCACTCAAGAATCAAAAGAAACGATCTTCTCTTCTCCAAGTAGGTTCTAGTTGTCTTGTAATCGCCATTGAGCAGCATTTGGTGTTGATTGGTAGGGAAAAATATGAAAGTTTGAATGTAAAAATATAAACCCTAGATTCATACCAAAATCTGATCCTTAAGGTTTTAAATAGTGTTTTAAAATAATTTTTGTGCCACATATTCCATCTTCCCCACATTGTTCATTTATTTTCCATCACTGATATACAATCATTATAATCCCTATTCCCTCATAATTCCATTTTTCGCTCATATCAATTGTGCCTAAATCATATTTTCCCCATCCTAAAACTTACCATTACCTATCATTTTTCCTCTCTCCCATATCATTTGCAACGAATACCCAAATCCTATATTCCTAAATATATTCGAGTGACTATTAACACATTTAAAATTTCACTTGACAAACTCCATAGTTCACCTATACCTACTGTCCCATATTCCTCACAGTCCCTCATTTCTACTTGGCATATTTTGGCAATTGGAGACAAACACACCAAGTTCTCATTTCTCATTTTCAACAAACCAAACATACACTTGGCATAGACTTTCAGGACCATGGAGATGGATACAGATAGCTCATATGACCGAGACAATGACTCTACAACTGAAACTGCATGCACCGGGAGGGCACTAAAACCTCGCAAAAAGCATGATCGATTTCAAATCTTGGCCAAAGCTTCTTTGGCTGAGCATGGCACTTGATGGGGGACCTTAAATCCAAATTTCAAAAAATTTGGAGAAAATTTTGTCATTTTTGAAATTTTGGTCGCAAAACAGATTTTTCCACCTGACGCATCGTGCCACTTGGCGCGCGCTTATGATTGGGACATCTTCTGGAGGAAAACTTGATATTTTTGGGTTTGTTATGATATTTTTGGGTCTTTTATGATATATTTTGTATGCTCAGGAATGGCTGAGATATTTCATAAAGTTCTGGGTGGTTTAAAGGGTCAAAAACACCTTGAAAATGACCTTTCTGCCACCTTTTGCACCAGCAGGAACCAGTCTTGGGAGATTGAAGTTTTTGAGGGGCAAATGAGCTCCAAATTAACAAATTCCACTTGGGTTGGATAGTATATAGACAGGGCTTTCCAACGAGCTATCACGAGCTCAATTTGGACTTTAGGAAGTGCCCCAAAAATAGGCTCAAAGTGGCGTAGCACATTGAGTTTTCTGGCGCGGTGCATAGAGGATTTTGGTCCAATTTTTACTTTTCAGCTTAGAAATTCGGCCAGTTTGACTAGTTTCACTTCTTGATGTAATTAATGATCTATCTTGATGTAATTTTGTGGCTATGATGTAATTTTGTCTCATATTTACTTGTTCTAGAGGATTCATTCACTAAAAAGTGAGAAAATTAAATGAATGAATCGAGTTTCCTAGCATATGAGGCAAGTTGTTTGATTGCCTAGATTTCGATTTCATGTTTAGAATTAGTTTGACTTGACTCTAGAAGGATGATACTGAGCCCCTAGAAAGGCATGGGAAGGGTTAGGATGGTCTATATCATGTGTTTTCTGAGACATTTTTAGTGTTGGACTTTTGGGAATAGTTTGGCACCTCATTGTATATTCATTTCAGATTTTTGGCAAAGGAAAGACCAGAGTTTTGCAGCACTTGTTGGGATCCTTGTGGCCCTGAGTTTTGATGATGTTTTCCTCCATGTATATGTAGGTTTCATCAATGTTTATGTATGCCATTTCCCTTCTCTTTGCTTCCGAAATTAAACAAATGAGTAACTAAGGTAGAATTCATTAGTTTGCTGGTGCTCTGCCTTAATATTTTGTTTAGTTTTATATGTTTTCGTCAGTTTGAAGAGGATCCTTGCACCTTCTTGCCCTCTTCACTCCTCAGCAGTATTTTCTATCCGTTCATTGAATCTTAGACATCAAATCCATTGCCTTCCCTGCCCCAACTTGAACTCTGCAAGAATTTGGCCTCATCCGCAAGCCCAAAACTGTCTTTCCCTTTTTCCAACAAAAACCCTTAAAAAATAATTCCAAACTCCTTGATTAATATACCTAGCCTAAAATTAGCACTCCTTTCAGTCATCTCAAGCCCTATTGATATATTTTTCCTGAGATTGACCTAGAGAGAGCCCTCTCCTGTTCTAGTAGGGCTAGCTACCATACTGAGCGTGGTTTGGTGTTACCCTGAATCCCGCTTTCCTTCAGCCTAAGGTGGATTTGGGAAATAACATAGTGGCGACCATACTGGGGAAGAAAATGGCTTGCTTGTTGGTGTTAATTGTTTTATAAGCTACAGAAGGAGCCTAAATTTATGCCAGGTAGCCTTCGAAATGCTCTTGCTTTACATTAGCGAAAGTAGATAAATGCTGCTTCAGTCAATCTCTGGTCTAGCTTGTGAACGTGACACTTGAATTGTGGATTGTCTTGCCCCAGTACATGTATCAAGTTTAGATCTGATGGTTGATGGTGGACAACGATCAGACATAAGAAGGCTGAAATCATTCACCTGGTGACTCCAACTCAATGTAGAGACTCCACTGCAAGACTAACTCTTTCTCTGCAAAAATGGAAGGATCTTACACAAAGTTCAGGTATCCAAAATGGAATGGTATTCAGGATCTAGTCTTCTTTCTTGCAAATTACTTCTTTGCCGTTCTTGAAACTGTCCTGAAAGTTTTTTAGAATTTGTTGTATAATAAAGGTAATCAAAATCTCTACTCGACCTATTCAAAAAGTGCAAATACTGAGTTTCCCTTTGATCCTGGTATCCTTACTTTTCCTACATCTTATGATGACTCTCTTCAGAGTGATGAGCTTAAAGAAAACCAAACTGATCATGTAGCTCTTGTATATACTCCTACACCTTGTATATTCCCCGATAGGTATAAAACTCTTGTTTTACCTTCTGTTCTCCATGCTTTCCCTAAAAATTATGACCTATATCTACCAAGATTTGATGGTGAATGTAACAATGTCAACGCTGAGCGACATGTGCAGAATGTGGAGACTTTTCTAGATCTTTTTGAAGTTGATGACGAAGATGTTAGTATTAGGCTTTTTGCTCTTTCTTTGCAAGGCCAAGTGAAGAGTTGGTTCAAAGCCCTGCCTGATGCGAGCATCTCAAATTTCCAGCAGTTCGTCAAAGTTTTCCTCGATAGGTGGGTGGTCAGACAAAACCTTTTCTTGATTATAGAAAAGTATAACCAGCTGAAAAGACTGCCAGGGGAGACAGTACAACAATTTTCTGCCAGATTTAACCAAGTATATTTTTCGATGCTAGCTGATATAAGACCTTCTCCTAGATCTGCTCTCTTGCACTACCCAGGTGCCTTTGATCCGGAAATGGAGTTTCAGTTGAGAGAAAGAAATCTTGCAACACTTCACGAGATGTAGAATAGTGCAGTGAATGTAGAGGCTCATTTGCTGATCTGAAGGGAAAGGTTGAAGGTAGAAGAGATGAAAAACATGGATCCAGAGAAATTGATATCTCTAGAGGTAAATCTTGACATGTTGGTAAGTGTAGTAGAAGAGATGATGCAAAAGAACACCACAAAGAATGAGTATAATGTTCAAGCCCATGGCTCGGCGATTGAAGAAAAACCAGTTGTTGATCCAAAACATTTTGTTTCTTACTCAGTTGTCATAGTAATTGCTTTATAGATCATCTTATTTGAAGAAGAGAAGTTTAGTGATATGATATGTATGCTTGATGATGAATTTTATATCGATGATTTTCCTCGGTTTGATCGGTATGAGGATGATTATGTTCTCCAAGCAGAAGCTAATCTTGCGAGACAAATCGACGTCTAGTTTGACGGAAGGAGAGTTCACTTTCGGCGGCTTGAGTACGGTGATCAGCACGTGCATGTCGGCTATGACAATGGTGGGGAAAGTGCAACAAATTTTGAAGTAAGTGAAAAGAGGATATTTGCCTTTGTGTTTTGACTCGTTTAGGTTCATCGAGAGACAAATTTCATCTTAGTCAATCAAACGTCAACAAGTCTTGATCTGGACCATCTTGAGCGCAATGAAAACCTTGTTCAAGAATTTTCATATTCATATTTTCAGTCCCCGAAAGCCATTGATTTTCAAGTTGCAGATGAACACATTGAAGCTGGAACATATGATCCAATGCTACAAGGTGACTCCGTACCATTTTGTTTTGAATCATTCCAGTTGTTGAAGGGTAAATTGCATGGTAAATATTTAAATGAGCAGCCTATAGCATTAGATTTGCAGCCACCAAATTAAATTGAAGGTCAAATTACAGATGAATTCGTGGAAGCTGAAATACATTATTTAATGATGTAAGAGGATTTTGTACCCTTTTTTTTCGAAGAATTTCAGTTTATAAAGCAGAATCTTCGTAATATCTCTCAAGAAAAAGATGAACAGCCGGTAGGATGTCATACAGTTTCAATGGATACATCACAACAGTCTTCTCAAATTTTTGATGATCCTATTGCTCGTGTGTTGGATGATGTTTGTTGTAATATTTTTTCTCCATTAGTTAACCATGTGCTAGGAAATAATGTTGATAATAACCTTATTCAAAAGTTCCCTTCATTGTCTTATTTAACAGATTTTTCATTACAAAGCCTATATCAAGATTTGCATTCATATGAGGAGATTGATAAAGTAGATTTTTGTTCTATTTGGAATCAGCTACAGAGTTTGGTTATTCACGAATTTCAGGATCCTTTTGACAGCTTTCTGCAGTCACCAAAGAAAGACAACACAGATGTGAGGAAAATCTTAATATCCAGCTATGAAGATTTCTTGGACCAGAGTAGTAATGTAGTAATGGAAATCAATAGCTATGCTTATGAAGATCCTTTTGCAGTATTCTTGACGTTCTCCATCAATTCATGCTATGCAAGTTTATCAGCAGTCGACCTGATTCTGAGTTTCCATGGGAGTTGCCTTTTGATTCTTCCCTTTTCCTGCACATCAGAAAGTATTTGTTAAGAAATAAAATAGCAGCCATGATGCATACATGGTTGCATTGGCTATTCCATTTCACTTGATCGGGTGGTGAAAAGAACAATTAGAGTAGGTTTGATGAATAAGCTCAATTATGAGCATCTTTCCAGTTTGCTAGTTATTTTTTAGTCATGTTTGGTTTTATTATGGTTTTCAGTTTAGTCCTAAGTCAAAGTCAGTTTGCATAATGTCAGTGTTCGTGTTTTGACTCCATTGCCCAATGGATGAAGGCACTGTGTGCTCACCCAAATATCTGTAGTTCTTGGCACCTCCAAGGAGCTACCATCCCCATTGCAGCCAATGTTAGAGTTGGTATAGTCATACCTCCGTCAGGGATCAAAATTTTTTGTTGCATTTCATTTTTAGGTGTCCCATTTAGTCCATTTATTTTTATTCCATTAGGGGCATGTCATTATCTGACGGAAGGTCCTTCTGAGTCATACCCCTCATGCCTTATCCTGCTGGCTTAGGTCTGTTTATCAAAGTTCATTAAAATCAATTTTACAGTCATTTATAGTCTTGTTTCGTCTTGGTCACTAAATAGTCATTTTAGGGTTCTTAGGTCTTTTTAGGTTTCGTAAATTCAGTCTTCAAAGTGTCCAATAATCCCAGTAGGCCAGTGGGAGGTAAAATCAGTTTTCATTTGCAAATTCTCCTCGTCGATATGCTTGATCATGAATTTTCTTCAAAACTCTGTTTTAAGGAAAAATCATCATTTCATCTTTTGTAATGAATGCCATGTATATTCTTAAAGGTTTTCAGTTGTTAGATTCTTCAAGCGCAGCCCTGGTCACCTTTGAAAAAAAACATGCCAATCATCCCTGCAAGAAATCAACAAAAAGTTTCATCAATTCAGTAAAAATTCAGAGGAAACTTGAAAATCAGAGTCTGTATTAAAATGTCAAAGTGCCAAAGCCAAAACATTACAAAATGGGTTTGTAAGAAGTAGAAATCAATTTCTTCACTGTATGAGGTATTTTCATGGTTTAAACAATCCATTTTTATGCTGAGGACATCAACAAAGCTGAGCACAATTGTGGAGAGGCGAAATCATTTGTTGAAGCCAAAACCGTGTGTGAAATCCACTGTGCAGCGCATTGGGAGAAGGCGCGGCGCACATAGGCCGCGCGGCTCATAGAGCCACATTCCACAGTGAAAATTTTCTCTAGCGCGGCGCATACATCTTGCGCGGTGCACTGGGCTTGTGCGCGGCTCACAGAGCTAGAACACTAAATCTTTTGCTATCTCACTCAAGAATCAAACGAAACAATATTCTCTTCTCCAAGTAGGTTCTAGTTGTCTTGTAATCACCATTGAGAAGCATTTGGTGTTGATTGGGAGCGAAAAATATGAAATTTTGAATGTCAAAATATAAACCCTAGATTCATACCAAAATCTGATCCTTAAGGTTTGAAATGGTGTTTCAAAATAAGTTTTGTCCCACATATTCCATCTTCCCAACATATTTCATTTATTTCCCATCACTGATATAAAATCATTATAATCCCTCCCCTATTCCCTCATAATTCCATTTATCGCTCATATCAATTGTGCCTAAATCATATTTTCCCCATCCTAAAACCTACCATTCCCTATCATTTTTCCCCTCTCCCATATCATTTGTAACGAATACCCAAATCCAAGATTCCTAAATACAGTCGAGTGACTGTTAACACATTTCAAATCTCACTTGACAAACTCCACAGTTCACTTATACCTACTGTCCCATATTCCTCACAGTCCCTCACTTCCTTTTGAAAATATTTGGCAATTGAAAACAAAAACACCGAATTCTCATTCTTCATCACATTTAAGCCAACATAGAATCTCAACACCATGGAGGCGGACACCGATACATTATATGACGAGACGGTGACTTTTTACTGTGGGCCCATGCATCGGGAAGACATTTGAAACATCACTAAGGGCACTGAATCTTGGTTGAAGCTTCATTGGATGAGCATGGGACATGATGGGAGACAGTCACTCTAAATTTCAGCAAATTTGGAGTAAATTTTGTCATTTTTGAAATTTTGGTTGCAAAACAGGTTTTTCTGCCCGACACGTCGCGCCACTCGACGCGCGCTTACGTTTGAAAGATCTTCTGGAGGAAAAATTGACATTTTTGGATTTTTTACGAAAATTTATGCATGCTCAGGAATGTCTGAGAGATTTCATCAAGTTCTGGATGGTTTAAAGGGTCAAAAACACCTTGAAAATGGCCTTTCTGCCACCTCTTACACACATAGGAATCAATCTTGGGATATTGAATTTTTGGAGAGGCAAATGACATCCAAATATATAAATTCCACTTGGGTTGGATAGTAGACAGATAGGGCTTTCCAAAGAGCTATCATGAGCTCAATTTGGACTTCGGGAAGTGCCTCAAAAACAGGCTCAAATTGGCGCGACGCATAGAGGATTTTGGTCCAATTTTTACTTTTCAGCTCAGAAATTCGGCCAGTTTGACTAGTTTCACTTTTTGTTGTAACTATTGATCTATATTGATGTAATTTGATGACCATGATGTAATTTTGGCTCATATTTACTTTTTCTAGAGGATTCATTCACTAAAAAGTCAAAATTAAATGAATGAATCAATTTCCTAGCATATAGAGGCAAGTTGTTTGGCCGCCTAGATTTCAGTTCCATGTTTAGAATTGGTTGAAACAGCTCCTAGAAGGATGAGCTCGAAACCTAGAGGCATGGGAAGGGGTTAAGATGGTCTATATATTGTATTTTCTGAGACATTTTCAGGGTTGGACTCTTGGGAATAGTCTGGCACCTCATTGTATATTCATTTTAGATTTTTGGCAAAGGAAAGACCAGAGTTTTGCAGCACTTGTTGGGATCCTTGTGGCTCTGAGTTTTGATGATGTTTTTCTTCATGTATCTGTAAGTTTCATTGATGTTTATGTATTTCATTTCCCTTCTCTTTGCTTCCGAATTAAACAAATGAGTAACTAAGGTAGAATTCATTAGTTTGCTGGTGCTCTGCCTTAAACTTTTGTTTAGTTTTATATGTTTTCGTCAGTTTGAAGAGGATCCTTGCACCCTCTTTCCCTCTTCAGCTCCTCAGCAGTATTTTCCATCCATTCATTGAATCTAAGACATCAAAGCCATTGCCTTCCCTACCCCAACTTGAACTCTGCAAGAATTTGGCCTCATCCCCAAGCCCAAAATTGTCTTTCCCTTTTTCCAACAGAAAACCCCAAAAAATCATTTCAAACTCCTTGATTAATATACCTAGCCTAAAATTAGCACTCATTTCAGTCATCTCAAGCCCTATTGATACATTTTTCCTGAGATTTACCCGGAGAGAGCCCTCTCTTGTTCTGGTAGGGCTAGCTACCAGACTGAGCATGGTTTGGTGTTACCCTGAATCCTGCCTTCCTTCAGCCTAAGGTGGATTTGGGCAATAACACTAGGGACTATATGCAGCATTCCAACACATGCTAGGAGATTTCGATGTTAGCGCATGCCACCATGTGCTTGGACGTCAGTGTCATCACAAGATGTTCTAGGTACAAAGATGTTCCAAGACATTTGGGGTACCAAGAAATGTTAGTGTGTGCCAAAGCATTAATTTAAGGTGTGCCCAGATTGTTGAGGATTGTTAGGTCTTTCTCATTAATAGAATTGTCAGAGCTTGATTATGTATTACATAATATATTTCTAACACACAATAGTGGAACTTTATCTAAAGGGAATTTGCTAGATAATAAAATTAATAGATATGAATCATGTGTTGACTCATAGGAAATCTCTATTTGACTAGTCATTACTTAAGGGAAATGATACACACTAATTACTTCTTTAAAAATTTACTGACCCCAAACACTATGGCCTTGGACATATTATGAAAGATACTCCACAATAATGGTACTAAATCGTTATCTTTTGACAAAAAATATATTAAGAGGCACATAGCGTCATCAAAAACTCATTGGAATGATCAATGATGACGGACATTTTTTGACCATCACCAAAAGTAACAAAAAGAGTATTGGTGAGGGTCGTTAAAAGTTCGTCACTAGAAGTGTCACCAAAGAGAGAATTATTGATGGGCCTTTAACGACCATCACCGAAAGTGTCATTGAAAATTTCTTTTGGTGACAGACCATAAAGGACCATCACTATATACACTTATAGTGACAGTTTTTTAATGATCAATGATGACGGACATTTTTTGACCGTCACTAAAAGTAACAAAAAGAGAATTAGTGAGGGTCATTAAAATTTCGTCACTAGTAGTGTCACCAAAGAGAGAATTAGTGATGAGCCTTTAACGACCCTCACCAAAATTGTCATTGAAAATGTCTTTGGTGACGGACCATAAAGGACCATCAACTATATACACTTACAGTGACGGTTTTTTAAGGACTATCACCATATGTGACATTGGTGATGGACCTTAAAGGTCCGTCACAAGCATGACCCTCACCAACGTGCTTTTTTATTGTAGTGTGCGCTTGACCAATCCCAACCTTTGTGACACTGTTTCTGGGCTACCTCGGGGGAGGAAACCAACCCAGACAAAACCTAGAGCCAAGCAATACATTATGTGCGGTAGCGCTTACACATCTAAAAAACATAAAGTAAATGATAAGAGAAAAGCCCTGAGGGAAAATATGACAAAAAAACAGAGGAAAACTAAACAGCTGTGCAGACGTTATTCATCATCTTCATCATTACTGTTCGGGTTCTCCTTTTCAATAAGACAGGCAGGAGCCTACGCAATAGTTGCTTCCACATCGGCTATAGTACGTTTGGGAATGCTCGTAGGAACACAAAGCATGGGGGAGTCTGGGTCTATGCCATCTTGAATCTGCGTCCAAATTCCATTGGATTCCATGACCCAGATGTCTATGTCCTCGTCATCTTTCTCCAGAGTTGTCAGAGGAATAGGAGTACGATGCAAAGAGTGCATTCTGGGAGAGGAGGTGGACGTCCTTGAGCCTCGACCATCTCTCTGCACAACTTGCCTGGAGGATTTTATGTGATGATCAGGATCAAGTGTTTGGCTCAAAAAAGTGCTGGAAGAGGAGCCATCAATTGACTCGAGGCAATTATCTTCTCCATGATGATATTGACGCGGGAGAGCCCCTCTCTGACCTTCATGGATAGTACATTGGCGAAGTCTGGGAGCCATTGCGCACCTGGGGTGGGGTGAGGAGGTGAGGAGAAACAGGAGCACATCGGACCAAGGAAGGGAGATAGGAATCACATTGGGGCTGAAGGGGCAACAATATCTTGGGGACAGGTTCACAAGATGGAGAGAGAAAATCTAAAGAAATCTGCATAGCTCCATGCTAGGATAGAGGCTTCACAACTGATTAAAGTCCGTGATAAGCCAGAGAAGAGTGAGGGGAGAAAAAGGTGTAGGAAATAGGCTGAGTGAGGAAAGGGACAGATAAATTGGAGTTATAAAGGGGCTAGGATGATATCTATGAGGATGGCAATGAGTGACCTTCGCATGTATCTGCATGTTATGCTTGAGCACCTGAGCAGGTGTAGGGGAGGAGGTATGGTTGCGATGTTGGTTAATCATGATGGACATTAGTGGTGATAGAAGTGAGGTGATGTTCAGGGCCAGGTGACACTGTACCCATCCTTGAATCATCATTCTAGTTCTACGAGGATCATGGGAGAGGCTAACAGTAATTGGATCCACAGCAGGTGAAGCTCTGTATTGGAGATCTCCATTATCCGGGTGGGGTGAGATGTGATTGTCACTTGTGTATAATATTTCAGCTGCATCTTGGGGTTTTTGATCCTTCTGAATGAGAATGAGATAGTTTTGTCTGAGTGCAACCTCCTCAACCTACGTAATTGTTGAGTGATGCAGAGCATAGTTTCTTTCCACCCCTTTGTTTGCAAGAAGATCCACAACATAGTTGGCTTTCCTACACACGTGACCAAAAGTGATGGCTCTGTGATTGTGAAGCAACAGTTGCAACACCTTAAGCTTGTGGGAAACTCTCCAGCTATTGGAAAATTTTGAGGAAGTCATGCCTTGAAGGATTTTGGTGGCAACCATCATTATGATTTGCAAGTCTCCCTCCATTTCCAGAGGGAAGTAGTGGAATTCTATGGAAATCTGTATACCCTGCATCATTCCTTCGAGTTCAACTGAGTTATTACTGTCCCATCTGATATTCCCATAGTATATTCTAAGAGGATATCCATGAGTGTTCCTCATGATACCTCCAAAACTTTCATTACCTAGGTTGCCTTTGGACGCCCCATCAAAATTGCATTTGATGAAGCCTTTGGAGGGAGGAGACCAAGTTTCTAGAGTAGGAGTTCTACCCACGCTTCTGCGAGTGATGTCCATGGGAGTGTTTAGACTCATATGCCAGTTGTTTCATATGTGACATTCAACTGCCACGGTGGGTAAATCCTCCTTACTCCATGCATCTAAGGCTAGAGTTTCCATGAGGCTGCTGTGAATCCTGTCCCAGAGCTGATCACGAGTGGAGGCCTTGTCCTTGAAGATGCAGCTATTTTGTTCCTTCCAGATATTCTAGATGAGGATACCTGGAATGATCTGCCATAGTCTATTCAGAAGGGTACTAGTGTAAGGATTTTTCTGCCAGCTACTGATGGTGTTAATAATGTTACCTCTAGTGCGGTTGGAACGATGGCATAAGCCAGTAATTTTGTGCCATAGGATATTGGTAGTAGGGCATTGGTCCAATAGGTGGTCGATGGTTTTCGAGTTATACTAACATAAAGGACATTTGGAGTGCCTGAAAAACCCTCTCTTCAAATGATTCTCCCCTGTGAGGATGCGTCGTTTATTGAGAAACCACAGGAAAGTGGCTATTTTGGGCCACAGATTGGCTTTCCATATATTTTTCCAGATGTTGTCGACTGGTCTATGATCCTGATGATGAAGGATGTTGTAAGCTTCCTTTGTTGTGTAAGTTCTGTTGGGCATATGCCCCCAGCAAAGGATATTAGGTCCTGTTTTGACCTTGATTTTTCTTCTTATGCTGAGCTCCTCCTAGATTTTTGTGTGGCTTTAATTATTCCAGTTTTCTTCCCATCTGCCTGTGTGAAGCCATTGCATTTAGCCTTGGGAGATGTCATCCATCCAGAAGTATTGGGCTTTCTGTCTTTGCCTTTCTTAGAGTGTTGCACTCCATGGAGGTCTACAGAAGATGGAGGAGAGGCCTGGCATCTGTTGCCAGTAATCCTCCCAGAATCTAGCTTGGTTACCACTTCGCATCTTTTAGAAGCTATCATTTTGGATTATATTTTTTTGATTCCTAGCTGCTTTCCAGATTTGGGAGCCAGCCAGATCTAATTTATACCTAATGATATCCTCCTTTGGCCAATATTGCGCATACTTAGAAGCCCATAGGTTGGCCCATGGGGTGTTAGGTTTGGAGACACATTTCCACCAGATGTTGGCTCCCATTATGGTATTTTTGTGCCCAGGATCCAGACTTCGTAAGCCTCCCGGACATTTAGGGGTGAAAACATCCTTCCAGTTGATAAAGGCCCATTTTTTTTTTCCTTTTATGCCTCCCCGAAGAAATGGCCATTGCAGATTGCACATGGCTTTTAGGACCCATTTGGGAGCAAGAAGGAAGAAGAAGAGGTATATGGGGAGAGATTGCAGAATGGACTTAATGAGGACAAGATGATTGGAAATGTTGAGGGTACGGTGAGTCCAGTTGGAGAGGTGAGTTTACAATTTTTCTAGCAGAGCTCTCCAGGAGGAGTGATTGATGGTTGAGTCAGTTAACAGAGCTCCCAGGTATTTGGAGGGAAGAGAAGCAATAGAGAATCTAAGGATGTGGGCGATAGTATGTTGGGTTTGAGGGGGGGTATGGAAGAAGAATTTCTGTGATTTTTCAGGGTTGACCTCTATGCCGGAGGCTTCAGAGAAGGAGTCAATAAAATATTTGAGGGCATGGTCTTCCTGAAATGATAGGTAGCCCATGATCAAGTTATCATCCACAAATTGTTGGTGAGAGGAGGGAGGTAGGTTGTGGATAGGTGAACCAAGCAAGGTTCCAGTCTAGATAAAGCTCTTGATAAGGCAACCCAACCCTGAATCTGCCATGATGATGAAGATGAAGGGGGATAGATGGTCCCCTTGTCTTATGCCTCTTGAGGGGTTGAAGGTGGTAGAGGGGATGCCATTGACAAAGATGGAGTGAAAGGGAGATGTGATGAGACTCATGATCCATCTGACCCAGGTGTGACTGAATCCAAAGGCTAAGAGGAAATTTTTTATGTAATCCTAACTGAGTTTTTCAAAAGCTTTGGATATGTAAATTTTGAGAAGCATGCTTGGTTTTTTGGTGGTTTTGAGGTAGTGAATAACCTCATGGGTTAAGATGATGCCATCAAGGATCTATCTCCCTTCCACATATCCATTTTTCTCCAGGGATATGGTGAGGGACATGAGCTTCTTCAGCCGATTAGCTATGAATTTGGAGATAATTTTATAAATGACATTGCAAAGAGCTATAGGTCTGTACTTAATTGGAGAGGCAACTCCGTCTTATTTTGGAACCAGAGTGATGAAGGTTGAATTTAGCATAGGTAGCAGCCAGTGAGTGTACCATGATTCCTCCACAACTTCCCAAACTTCATTCTAGATGATTTCCCAAAATAAGTGGAAGAATTTGGTGGTAAATCCATCGGGACCTAGAGCTTTCCCTGCTTTTAGTTGGAAGACTGCATGTTCCACCTTAGCTAAAGTAGTAGCATCAAGAAAAATCTTGTTATGATCTTCTGTTATCAACTTGGGGATATGTTGGGTGATTTCCCCAATGGCTTCCTGCCTTTGGTGGTTGGGTTCGTGAATAATGTCCCTGAAGTGATTGTGCAGCTCCTCTGTGATGGCCTCTTGCATTTCCATCCTTCCCCCCATTTAGTTCTTGAGGAATATGATTATGTTATGCATCCTGTGCTGAATAGTGGAGCAATGGAATAATTTTGTGTTTCTTTCTCCCTTTTTGAGCCAGTTGATTCTTGATTTTTTGTCTTCAGAGGGCTTCTTATTGGTTCCTTATTTCTTCCAGCTAAGTTGTTAGGAGTTGCTCCTGGTGAGCTGTCTCAGCTGTGCATCCCTCTTGGATGATATTCTGTTGCAGCTTCTTCATTTTCTCCTCCAGATCTTTTTGTTCTATGAATATATTGCCAAAGGTTGTTTTGTTCCAGACGTTCAGTTGACCTTTGATAAGTTTCATTTTTGTCTAGAACTGGAGAATTTTGGTGCCTTGAGCGGGTGCTAAGGAAGACCACCAGTTGGAAACCATTTCATTGAACCCCGAGTTCCTGAACTAACAATGTTCAAAGTAGAAATTCTTAGGAGAATGCTTACCAGGTTGGAGACATTGGAGTTGTATTGGCCAATGATAAGAACCCGCTACGGGGACGATGGTGGTATCCAAGTTACCTCCAAGGCAGATAAAATCATCGACAATGAGGAATATATCCAGTTGAGAGGCTATCTGGTGGGAGCCTCCTCTTTTGTTGTTCCAGGAGAAGATACCATTGCAAGTGTGAAGATAAATGAGGTTATTGCTTTGGATGAATTTTTTTAATCTAGTACTGTCTGATTCCAGATGCAACCTTCCACCTTTCTTTTCCTAGAGGTTGGTTATCATGTTGAAATATTCCCCCAGTATCAAGAGAGGGAAGGATTGTTGTTTATTGATTTCCTCTAGATTATTCAAGAGTGTCAATTTTTGTTGTGCATTTTGCGGAGAGTAGACATTAGTGAGCAGTCCATGGATGTCCATTCTAGTCGGGTGAAAGTTGGCCTGAATGAAGTGTCTGTTGGCATGAAAGTTTTCTAAGGAGATGATTTGAGGGTTCTAGATGACGGCCAGTCCTCCAGACACTCGATTTTCATCAACCGCTATTGTATTACTGCCTCTCCATATCTTTTTGAAGATGGATTCCAAAGTAGAGCTGGAACATTTAGTTTCTTGCATGTAGAATATTGTCAGATGTTCCTTAGAAATCATTTTCTTTATGATCCTATGCTTCGTGGGGATGCTGAGCTCTCTTCTATTTCATGAGATTAGCTTCATGGGATATAATTGGAGGTGAGGGCATAGAATCTAGTCAGCTTTGGGAATCACCCTGATTCCACCATTTCTTTCCCAATTTCTATGGTTCTCTACAGGGATGTTTTCCTGCCTCTTTTGTGGGACTCTTTCGTGAAGTAATTTGTGTTGATAAGCGTGCCTCCCTGTATACCCAAGAAGGGGAGATGCTGTACTCTAGCTAGGATTTCCTCCATTTTTTGGATTTGTTGCTCTGGGATTGATGTGTAGCCCTTATTTTTGTAGGCTTTCTCTAGCCCAACGAGATCCAAGCCTTCCAGATCTATGCTTTCTAGTTCTTCCTCCATCGCTTTTGGGATCAGTTCCAAGATCGATTATTTTCCCTTTATCAGAATGTTATCCCTTGCAGCATTTGCATTGGGTGATTTTAAGAAGGTCTCAAGTGGAAGTTTATGCTACTAAGCCTTGAAGGATTGGGTCTGCGTAGTGGAGGTACTCCCAGCTTCATTGACTGGTCCAATTTCGTTGTCATTTAGTTGATTTAGGGCTATGAAGCTGTTGCTGGTAGTAGGTCTTTTTTTATTCTACTGAGGGTTAGCTCTCCTTTTATGTATTTTTTTACTTGCTACCTTCGTGAATCCTTCTCCCTCCTGTTCACTGGATTCCTTTTCAGCTGTAGCTTTCCTATTTAGGGGACAATCTCTGAAGAGATGCCCATGTTGGTGACATTTTATACATCTAAAAGGTATATGCTCATAATATAAATTTTGTGTCCATTAAAAATATTCATGCATCAGACTTACACTAGTACATTTGGTCAAAATTCTGATGCTTTTGACGTATTATCGGAAATTTCCCCATTTTTTCTCAATTTTTTAAATCCCGTGAACAACCATCGCTATAGCAAAGTTTAGGGACATCGTTGGTATTGTGACATTTGGAGACAAGCGTCGCTATTGCGATGTTTAGAGACACTTTTTAGTAGTACGACGGTATTGGGGACAACCATTGGTATTGCGACGTTTAGACCAAATGTTGGAATAGCGATGACGGTAAAAATTTTGTAATGGCATAATATTTTGTAATGTTGTTTTTTTTATTTTACTAATTTTTATAGGATTATAATAATATATTTGTTATATTTAATTGTTATTAATTTCTCTTTAACTTATAACATGTTTAATCTTAAAAATAAATAAATAAATAAATAAATATATATATATATATATATATATATATATATATATATATATATATATATATATATATTTAATGAATGAATGAATTAGAAGTTTTATTATAATTTTTCAAAATATAATGTCCTGTATATTGAAGAATATTTACCATTTTTTCATTGCAATATTTGTATTGTGATTACCCCACAAATCGTAGCCCAATGTGGGCCCTCCCCACCTGCTTTGACGTGGTGACAGATCACACTTTCAAGAGTTGTGATTCATGAATGTCACTCGCCTAATACTGACTAACGTGTGTGCCACCTTGACAATTCACTTCAACATGACATTTTGCCTTCATCGTTACCTTGCACATAACCACGTCATCGTTGATGGTGAAGACTTTGTATCATAATGGTAATATTATGGATCTCATTAATTGTCAAAACACCCCTAATCACTTCCCCGAGGAAGTAGCCACCATGGAAACCTTGTGCAACAAGAGCATTGGCACATAGCACAATATACATCACAACTCCAAGTACAGTGAAACAACCTTAAACCATGCATAGTGTGCTTGAATAATGGTAATGTGATCTCCCTCAGTCCCAACAATATTATGCATTCCAATACTCTCATGTGCTTTAATTACCATGACCATGAAAATTTATGTAAGATCAACATCCCTTTTAGCTAG
Source organism: Pinus albicaulis (assembly GCA_034641835.2). Classification (NCBI taxonomy): domain Eukaryota; kingdom Viridiplantae; phylum Streptophyta; class Pinopsida; order Pinales; family Pinaceae; genus Pinus; species Pinus albicaulis. Next base: position 936,540,883 of record CM076575.1, on the reverse strand, counting down.
AGCATATCATTCGATGCAGGTTGCAATATGTGTCGTAAACTTTGTGATTCAGCTTCTTAGTGAAGGCCTCTTGACCTTAACGACTTGGCCTTCTAGCCATTCTCTGCCTTCAATATCTCTCCCTCTCTAGCCTTCTTCTCAAAATTTCTATTCCCCTCTCCTATGTTCATGCATGTCATCCCTTTAGCCTTTTTGCAAGCTTCACATCCCAATTGCCTTTGTCCGGGCAAGTCCAGTCAGGTCGAGTGGGGTCGTGTCAAGTTGCGGTGTCACGTCGGGTCGTGTGAGTTTGGGTTGTGTGAGGTCGGTCGAGTCAGGTCATGTGAGGTCGGGTCAGGTCGGGTCGGGTCGGGTTGGGTCGGGTCGAGTTGGGTTGGGTCGAGTCGGGTCAGGTCGGGTTGGGTCGCGTGAGGTCCGGTCGGGTCGGGTCGTGTGAGGGTGCCCAAGGAAACACATTTGAGCGGGTCGGGTAGGGTTCGATTGGGTCATTTCATGTGAGGCTGCACAAGGAAATGCGTTCATGCGGGTTGGGCTGGGTTGTGTCATGTGAGGGCACCCAAGGAAACGTGTTCGAGTGGGTCGGGTCGGGTCGGGTCATGTGAGGGCGCTCAGAAAAACACATTCGGGCGGGTTTTCTCATGTCGTGTCGTGGGAGGGCACCCGAGGAAACACCTTCGGGCGGGTTGGGTCAGGTCAGGTTGTGTGAGGGCGCCCAAGGAAACACGTTCAATTGGGTCAGGTTGGTTCGGGTTGGGCCGGGTTGGTTCAGGCAGGGTCGTGTGAGGGTGCACAGGGAAAGGCGTTTACCACGGGTCAGGGAGGGTCAGGGAGGGTTGTGTGAGGGTGCCTAGAGAAATGCGTTTGGGTGGGTCAAGTCACATCGGGTTGTTTGAGGGTGCCTAGGAAAACGCGTTCAGGTGGGTCGGGTCGTGTGGGGGCATGGCCATATAAAAACTGCTAAGTTGTGACTGCCTATGTGCCTTGCACTCCACGTTTGTGAAATCCATTTTTCGTTTTGATCTCCTTCATGCCTTCTTTTGGGCGGGTCGGGTCGTGCTGTGTGAGGGCATGCTAGGAAACACATTTGGGTAGGATCATGTGAGGGAGGTCATAAAAAAAATGCTAGTTGTGACCGCCCGTGTGCCTTGTACACGTTCGTATTACCCATTTGTCGTTTTCTCCCTCGTCATGCTAGCTTAATCGACGTTTGGACGTGTCGGGTTGGGTCATGTCATGTGATGGCACCCAAGGAAACACATTCGGGTGAGGTCGGGTCGGGTTAGGCCATGCCATGTGAGGGCGCCTCAGGAAATGCATTTGGGTAGGTCAGGTCGGGTCATGTGAGGGCTCCTAAAGAAACATGTTCGTGCGGATTGGATCGGGTTGTGAGAGGGCACCTAAGGAAATGCGTTTGGGCAGCTCAGGTCAGGTTGTGTCATGTGAGGGCACCCAAGGAAATGTGTTCCGGCGGGTCGGTTCAAGTCGGGTCGGGTTGTTTGAGGGTGCCCAAGGAAACACGTTTGGGTGGGTTGGGGCGGATAAGGTAATTTGGTTGGATTTTTTTTATTACAAATAATGCTAAACAACCTACATCAATACTTCTTTCCTTTATGAAACAACCAACATGAATAAGAGTGCATGATAGGGAGTGCTAGCAATTTTTAGGTGTGCTAAGGAGAGAGTGAGAAGGCTAGGTATGTTAAGTACCCCTAACCCATTTAACCCCCTAAACCCTAAACCTATAAACCTTTAACCCCTAACCCTTTCCTTTGCTCCACAATGCCAGCTTAATCGACGTTCGGGTGTGTTGGGTTGGGTCAGGTTGTGTTATGGTGCCCAAGGAAACATGTTCAGTTCGGTTCGGTTTCAGTCATGCCGTACTGTGAGGGTGCCTAAGGAAACATGTTCGGGCGGGTTCATTTGCTCCATCGTGCCATACTGGCCATTTACAAATGGAGTATGTTGACATAAATTGAATATTCCTTGATGTGAGTTCATGAAATGGAAATTTAATACAACCAAAATTGGAATATGACAGACTCAAGGGTTTCCTTGTGAGCCCTCACACGGCACGACCCAACCCGGCCCAACTCGCCCAAACTCGTTTCCCTCGGCACCCTTACACAACTCGAACTGCCTGAACACGTTTCCTCGGGCACCCTGACACGTTCACAAAGACCGTTCACAAAACGTTGAAATAACGACATGGATAAAAAACGTCAGAAGCACGACATAGGCTATTTAGATCGTCAAAATATCGACGATATGAAAATACCATTTAGAAAATGTCAGAATAGTGACGATAGGAGGCTTGTTATAGATTTAATATATTAGTGTAGTAATTATGATTATATATCTATATCTATATCTATATATATATATATATATATATATATATATATATATATATATATATATATATATATATATATATTATCACAATTAATTAAATAAATAAATAATTACTTATTTAAATAAAACTAGCCGTTATTATTCAATTTTAATTTTCAAACTCAAACTAGCAATTATCCTAACGACTAGTTTAGCCATAAAATACTCCAAGCTATTATATCTAGATGTTGGTTAATAATATTTTGTTGTGTGCCATTATCAAGGATAACTCAATATTTTGTTATAAATAAGATCAGTGTTTTCCATTCATTATTTACCTTTGATCCTTTTATCATTGTCGAACTTTGATCACTTTTATTTTCTTTTGAGCTCCCATTGAGTTCAACACGTCTTGGGTTTTCTACACCATTGAGAGAGATAATTGCCAAATACAATTATTTTTTTTCTTTATAGGATAATTTGCATCAATGGAAGTAAACATTAGAGGTGGAAAACAAATTGAAGAGGGTGAAAGTGGTGATGGTAAAGTTTATTGCCCTTGCAAAAATTGTTGTATGAGAAAAATGTTAGAGTTTTAATATCAACAACAACAATGCATTGTAGGAAATATGGGCACATTGATGGTGGATCGAATGACTATCGTCCCGTGGTAATTAATTATCTATCTTCGTTTTCATTATATCGTAAAATTTTATATTATTTTAATATTTGTTATATACGTACTAATGTTTAATGATTGTTTGTAATTTTTATAAAGGCACAATTGCCCCCCAACTTTTTGCAGAACCGGCTTCCATAGTAGTAGATTAGATGATGTTGCACCAGTACAAGAGAATATTACAACAAATATTAGTATTGGAAATGATGTTGTACAAGGTGAAGATCATGAAACGAATGATGAACATGATTTTAATGATCCCATGGAGGTAGATGATGACAATAATGAGACTGTTCACATTAGTGATGGGAAAAATCAAATTCTCCAAGACTTTTATGGTGAGTCAGATGATGATGGTGGAGATAGTGATGGTGTTTATGATTTACCTTTGATTGAAACGTCAAATGAATGATTTTTTGAACATTCAAATGCAACTCTTCTCTCTGCTGCACTGTTTCTAGTGAACTTAAAGGTTATGAATAATTTATCGAACAGATGTATGACACAGATCCTAAGGTATGAAATATCTATATATGATCACATATATGTAAATGTTGATTATTTTCCCTTTTTTAAGTTGTAATAAATGTGTAAAATAATAGTTCAATACTTATATATGATTAATAATATTTACATTAACTAGTTTTTGTTTATGTTGTAGATTGCTGGTTGAATTTTTGTTACCATCGCCAAATACTTTACCTCGAACATATCGAGATCTACGTGCTATTATGAAAGACTTCGAAATGGAATATAACACTATAGATGCATGTCCTAAAGATGATATTATATATTATGGAGAACATGCGTCAAAAACAAAATGTACCTCGAGGAAAAATATGTAGATTTTAAAAATGAACCTCGTAATGTCAGGCTTTCGTTAGCAGCTAATGGTGTTAATCCATTCAGAGATCTTAGATCTACTTACTAAGTGTGGCCTATTTTCGTTATCAACAATAACATTCCTCCTTGGATGTCAATAAAGAGGGAGCACATAATGTTGACTATGATTATTCCAGGTATTTGATACATTATTTTATCGAATGTAACGTTTTCATTTCTCTCGTTGTTTGTATAATATCTTTTATTTATTTACTTGCTTATATATATATATCATGGTAGTAATTATGTACTGTAATTTCAAACAATTAGGTAAGTACCATGTCAAAGATATGAATGTATATATTGAGCCTCATATCGATGAGCTAATAAAGTTATGGCATGGCATCACTATGTATGACATCACTAAACCATTCAAGAAAAAGAGATTTCAATGTCGTGGAATGCTTGTATGGAAAATTCATGATGCCCCAGGACTAACACATTTTTGTGGTATGTAATATTTTGCTGCACTTTAATATAATATATAATTATCTAAATTAGATATACCATATTTCATGTTTTAAAAATGATCTCATAGTATAATTGTTATTGATTCATCTATTGCAGGTCTTCAAACAAAGGGTAGATTTGCATGTCCAGTTTGTGGCCCTAATATGAAGTATCATCATTCTCTAGACTTAGGAAAGATGGTGTTTTATGAGTGTAGGCACTTCCTCTCTAGGAACCATAAGTATCGTACTACTGAAAAACATATTTTCAATGATAAATAATAAACTGGATTAAAACTACGAAAAATGACACCTCAGTTGTGGAAGTTCGAAATAAATAGAATTAATAATCGTCAAGCATTTGGTACATAATTTGTCTATATATATATATATATATTGTTTATGTAATGTTTGGAATTTTGTTTTAATTAATGAATTTATTTTATTTTATTTGATAATTATTGTTCTGATTTATTTTATTTTTTGATATCAAGGTCGTCGTTGTGAAGGTGCTAATATTGTACTTCCACCTGGAATGAAATATTATCCTTCTCAATTCACGAGGTTTCCCTACTATGAGGACCTAAATATAGCTCATTTTTTTGATACAATGCATATCGGGAAGAATGTGACATAAACGTTATGGTGAATCATATATGGTGCACATGATAGAGATCAAATTGACAAAAAATGTGCTGTCATTGAGAAATTGAATCATGCAATGAAAAGTGTGATCGACTAATCAAATAACAATGGAGGTCAAAATTATAATAATATTCCATTGTTATTAACATAAAAACAAAGCAATGATGTAAAAGAGGTCATTAGAAGAATTAAATTTCCAACAGATTTTGCTTCAAACATAAATAATATCTTAACAAAAGAAAGATGACTTCAGTGGGGTGAAAACACATGATTGGCATACCTTTGTTAAGGTATTTTTTTTTGTATACATTTTTGTATATTATTTCTTGAATACATCTTTTAAATTTTCCTTTTTTATGTTTAATTTGGAAACCAATATCGATTCATTTTTTATTGTTATAGTATGTTCTACCCATGTCTCTCCCAAACGACTTCGACAGCAATGCCAAACAAGTTATATATGGTCTTAGTAAATACATTAGGAAAGTAGTTTTGATTTATATGCAAAAACTTGCTACAATTTCTTTTTGTAATTAATGACATGATGTGTTAATTTACCTGTAATGTAATATATATTATGTTTCATTGAAATATCCTTGCGTAATGATTTGCAGATGTTTTTCATTGAAAGAAATCCATCAAGATGAAATAAAGTATTGGAAGAGAGAAATTCCTTGGCTAATGCGTGAAATGAAAAAGTATCTACCTTCAACGTTTTTCAATGAACAATAACACTACTTGATACACCAAGTTGAGGAGATTGAAATGTGTGGACCAGTACACACAAGGTGAATGTAGCTGCTGGAGAGGGACTTGAAATCCTTGAAGGCTTTGGTTAGAAAAAGAGCACGACCTGAGGGTTCTATGGTGGAGGGATATGCGGTATATGAATCCATGGTGTATATTAGTCATTATATTCCTATATTAGCTTCCAGCTATGGATGCTGTGGATTGCATTTGGGATGTGAACTCCATCAAAAAATTTGAAGTGGAGCACCTGTTGGGAAAAGGTAGAATGAAGAAAGTGAGAGGTAAAAGATTTATTATACATAATACATATAATGTTTCATTTTTTTACATCATGTATATGATAATATTCATTTAAGTCTTATTCTTTCATCATTTATTAATTAATATAATTTACCATGGTTATAAGTTATATTTAATATTGGTGAATTGTAGTTTTTTTATTCAGGTGCTCAAGATTATGAGGCACTACTTTTATACATTGAAAACAATCTTGAGTAGATGAGTGAATGGATTGAATGATGTAAATAATGTAACGATGATAGGTTATCATGGAAACTACTATCTGAATTGGTTAGAGAAGCTTATCGTAGTGGAGATGGAAATGTTATAGACAGGGAAATTGATTTAGCATATGGTTTGAAAGATAGAAAGGTAAGGAATTAATTCACCTATTTTATTCATTACATAATATGTATTATATTTATAATGTGACAAAAAGTTTGATTTTTCAGATAATTTTCAAGCCGTGTAAATTATATGATTAATTATTAATTGAGAATGCATCTTTTTCATGTTTGGCATATTGTAGTTGAAATACCACAAGGCTATGTGGTGTAATGGTCATAAATTTCACATTAAACAGTTGGATGATAACAGGAAAACTTCTGATAGTGGGATAACTACAGTATTTCAGGTCACTAATGTTTCCTCTAGGAGTAATAGACATCCTCGAGAATCTGAATAGATATTATGGGTTTTTAGATGATATAGTTGAGTGTGACTTTAATTCCTTCAAATTATTTTTGTTCGACGTCAAATGGTATAGGCTAGAATGAATGTATTTGATGATGACATAACTCTTATGCAACATGAAAATGGATTTTCAATGGTTAAAACATTGTAGTTTGAAGCAGGAAAAGATCGCTATGTTTTTCCAAGCCAATGTGAACAGGTGTTTTACTCAGAGGTTCTAGGTGAGAACGGATGGTCATTTGCTATTAGATATGATCCAAGAAGAAGGAAAATATAGTATACTGTAGAGGAAGAAGATGATAGTGATCAAGAAGAAGATGATACAGTGGAAAATGAGTAGGAAGATGCATTAAGAGAGGAAGAATATATAGAATATGAACCAGGCATAGGAGATGAGGCAAAAATTATGGATGATGATGTCGATGAGGATATTATTGAAAATGGCATAATTGATGATGATGATGACATGGTCGATCATTTCAACACCATTTCTGAATCAGATGTTGGTATATATGTCGATTAGTTGGGTGAAGATCAAGAAGATACATAAGAAGAATATTGATACAGATGTTTTGTTCGAGTATGAGCTGGTGTGTTATAAATTTATCTTTTAATATGTAGGAATTATTGTCTTTAAATAATTTACTAATTATGTGGGTTTATTGCATGTTGTTTATTATTTCAAACCAATAAATAATGGCCATACTAGTGTACAGGCTAAACTAAAATTATGTATTTATACAAACACATGGAAATTTTGTTTATGAGGGTTCTATGGTGGAGGGATATGCGGTATATGAATCCATGGTGTATATTAGTCATTATATTCCTATATTAGCTTCCAGCTATGGATGCTGTGGATTGCATTTGGGATGTGAACTCCATCAAAAAATTTGAAGTGGAGCACCTGTTGGGAAAAGGTAGAATGAAGAAAGTGAGAGGTAAATGAATTATTATGTATAATACATATAATGTTTCATTTTTTTACATCATGTATATGATCATATTCATTTAAGTCTTATTCTTTCATCGTTTATTAATTAATATAATTTACCATGGTTATAAGTTATATTTAATATTGGTGAATTATTGTTTTTTTATTCAGGTGCTCAAGATTATGAGGCACTACTTTTATACATTGCAAACAATCTTGAGTGGATGAGTGAATGGATTGAAACATGTAAAGCACGTAACGATGGTAGGTTATCATGGAAACTATTGTCTAAATTGATTAGAGAAGTGTATCATAGTGGAGATAGAAATGTTACGGATAGGGAAATCGATTTAGCATATGGTTTGAAAGATAGAAAGTTAAGCAATTAATTCACCTATTTTATTCGTTACTTATTTTATACTATATTTATAATGTGACAAAAAGTTTGATTTTTCAGATAATTTTCATGCTGTGTAAATTATATGATTAATTATTAATTGAGAATGCATCTTTTTCATGTTTGGCATATTGCAGTTGAAACACCACAAGGCTATGTGGTGTAATGGTCGTAAATTTCACGTTAAACAGTTGGATGATAACAGGAAAACTTCTAATAGTGGGATAACTGCAGTATTCCAGGTCACTAATGTTTCCTCTAGGAGTGACAGACATCCTCGAGAATCTGAAAATAGATATTATGGGTTTTTAGATGATATAGTTGAGTGTGACTTTAATTCCTTCAAAATAGTTTTGTTCGACGTCAAATGGTATAGGCTACAAATGAATGTATGTGATGATGATAGAACACTTATTCAACATGAAAATGGATTTCCAATGGCTAAAACATTGCAGTTTGAAGCAGGAAAATATTGCTATGTTTTTCCAAGCCAATGCGAACAAGTATTTTACTCAGAGGTTCTAGGTGAGAACGAATGGTCATTTGCTATTAGATATGATCCAAGAGGAAGGCCAGTAGAGTATACTGTAGAGGAAGAAGATGATATTGATCAAGAATAAGATGATGCAATGGCAGATGAGTAGGAAGATGCATTGATAGATGAAGAAGATATCTTAGAAGATGAACCAGGCATAGGAGATGAGGCAACAATTATTGATGATGATGTCGATGAGGATATTATTGAAAATGACATAATTGATGATGATGATGACATGGTCGATCATTTCAACACCATTTTTGAATCAGATGTTGATATAGATGTCGATCAGTTGGATGAAGATCAAGAAGATACAGAAGAATAATATTGATACAGATGTTATGTTCGAGTATGAGCTGGTATGTTATAACTTTATATTTTAATATGTAGGAATTATTGTCTTTAAATAATTTACTAATTATGTGGGTTTATTGCATGTTGTTTATTATTTCAAACCAATAAATAATGGCCATACTAGTGTACAGGCTAAACTAAAATTATGTATTTATACAAACACATGAAAATTTTGTTTATGAGGGTTCTATGGTGGAGGGATATGCGGTATATGAATCCATGGTGTATATTAGTCATTATATTCCTATATTAGCTTCCAGCTATGGATGCTGTGGATTGCATTTGGGATGTGAACTCCATCAAAAAATTTGAAGTGGAGCACCTGTTGGGAAAAGGTAGAATGAAGAAAGTGAGAGGTAAAAGATTTATTATGTATAATACATATAATGTTTCATTTTTTTTACATCATGTATATGATCATTATATTCATTTAGGTCTTATTCTTTCATAGTTTATTAATTAATATAATTTACCATGGTTATAAGTAATATTTATTAATATTGGTGAATTATTGTTTTTTTATTCAGGTGCTCAAGATTATGAGGCACTACTTTATACATTGCAAACAATCTTGAGTGGATGAGTGAATGGATTGAAACATGTAAAGCATGTAACGATGATAGGTTATCATGGCAACTACTATTTGAATTGATTAGAGAAGCGTATCGTAGTGGAGATGGAAACATTACGAATAGGGAAATAGATTTAGCATATGGTTTGAAAGATAGAAAGGTAAGCAATTAATTCACCTATTTTATTCATTACTTATTTTATACTATATTTATAATGTGACAACAAGTTTGATTTTTCAGTTAATTTTCATGTTGTGTAAATTACATGATTAATTATTAATTGAGAATGGATCTTTTTCATGTTTGGCATATTGCAGTTGAAACACCACAAGGCTATGTGGTGCAATGGTCATAAATTTCGCATTAAACAGTTGGATGATAACAGGAAAACTTCTGATAGTGGGATAACTGCAGTATTCCAGGTCACTAAATGTTTCCTCCAGGAGTGACAGACATCCTCGAGAATCTGAAAATAGATATTATGGGTTCTTAGATGATATAGTTGAGTGTGACTTTAATTCCTTCAAAATAGTTTTGTTCAACGTCAAATGGTATAGGCTACGAATGAATGTACGTGATGATGATAGAACACTTATTCAACATGAAAATGGATTTTCAATGGTTAAAACATCGCAGTTTGAAGCAGGAAAATATTACTATGTTTTTCCAAGACAATGCGAACAAGTCTTTTACTTAGAGGTTCTAGGTGAGAATGAATGGTCATTTGCTATTAGATATGATCCAAGAGGAAGGCCAGTAGAGTATACTATAGAGGAAGAAGATGATATTGATCTAGAAGAAGATGATGCAGTGGCAGATGAGCAGGAAGATGCATTGACAGACGAAGAAGATATCTTAGAAGATGAACCAGGCATAGGAGATGAGGCAACAATTATTGATGATGATGTCGATGAGGATATTATTGAAAATGACATAATTGATGATGATGATGACATGGTCGATCATTTCAACACCATTTCTGAATCAGATGTTGATATATATGTTGATCAGTTGGATGAATATCAAGAAGATACATAAGAAGAATATTGATACAGATGTTATGTTCGAGTATGAGCTGGTATGTTATAACTTTATATTTTAATATGTAGGAATTATTGTCTTTAAATAATTTACTAATTATGTGGGTTTATTGCATGTTGTTTATTATTTCAAACCAATAAATAATGGCCATACTAGTGTACAGGTTAAACTAAAATTGTGTATTTATACAAACACATGAAAATTTTGTTTATGACCTTAATTAATTTTTGGTTTGTTCATATTCTATTTCATAGATTGGGTATTGGGAAAATGAGAGTGATGTGAGGGGGATGGGAGGGGCCATATGAGCTTCCACCTTCACGTGGTTGGCCCTGTTCAGTAGAGAATAAATTATTCTTGAAACCAAGACAAGCTCATCCATCTTTATTTGCATTATCGTAAATGTCATCATTGTTCTCAGATTATTGCAGCGCCAAAATTGTTGAAATTTTTAGAAAACATTAGGTCACCTATGAAATGATATTACCGTGCACCATTATCTTTATAAGCCAAGAGTGACCCGTGAATGGGGCCATTAACATTGATTATATGTTTCTCGAAAGGGTCTTCAGTAAAAAATTAATTAATATATTCCATTGTAATTCACGATTAATTCCTTCCAATCTCAACAGATTCAACACCATTTGGGAAAAAAGGTTCACTACCTCACGGAGTTCTATTTGTAAAAAATTACCAACAGAAAATCCACTCACGAATTTGCTCAATTTTCACTCATGTGTGCTCTATTCTCTCTGCAAATTATTCTTCCTCACTTCTCAGGCACTCAACACCTCCTCTATACTCATTAATAAAATTGTCCACTCAGCCCCCACCTACATTTACTTGCTCTAGCCAAGGAATACTTGTGATTTTCTTGGCCTATAATATGGGTTTTCGTAGGTCGATCACATAATGTGAAATGGGTATTGCTTGTACTCTTGGCAATCAACATCTAAGGTAATAGGATTTGGAAGAGGTCCTTACCTTCACAACAAGATGATGTGATCATTAACAAAACCTTCAATTGTAATGACATCCTCAATGCTTTTGCGCTCATTTAATATCCTTTTATTCACTCTTTAAATAGCATTATAAAGAAATTATATTTTACTTTTCATTTGTTTAAGATTTTTCAAATTCGAACATTTTTTAACCTCTTCCTTGTAAATATTGCTAGCAATCATCTCTTTCACATAACATAAGTCTTAAGACACATGGAATTTTATCCTTTTCCTTCACACAATGTAAGTCTTAACCGACATGGAATCTCACCATTGGGAATGCCCAATTTTAAATATGGTGAAACCTAATGGAAAAATTAGCTTTATGTTAGAATAAAAGTGCATTTATTTTAGGAATTGTCCAACGAGGCCATAATTTTGTCCGGATGACGATTTTCTTGCTAGAATATGACAATAAATTCTTCAAAAAATCCCACTATGGTAGTGTTTAAATTGTTCTTTTGATGACGAAAATGGATTCAACACCATTAAGGACCCTTGGGGCACCAAAAATCTTGAAGATTGACAACTATAACCTAGATTTTCAATAACTTCCACTAGATTTTCGCAAAATCATGCTAGAATTTCTATTGTTTTAAGGATGAAATTCTGGCTTCATTAGACTACACGCTTCTTTTATATGAGGTTTAAGAATATTCCCTATATATTGTGTTGTTAGAATGACATGATAATGTTTAGCCATAATGTAAACACATGATTTCATGGTTTTATTCCCAGTTGTCCTCCTACTTCTTTGCATTTTATTTTTATAATTGAATGGTATTTCCCTTCACTTATTGTTAATTCTTTGGAATTTTATAAATCAATAACTCTAGGGGATGTTCTATCCTCTTCACAATGGTGCCTCTTTATAATAATTGAGCTTACTTGACTTTACCTAGAGTTGCTACAACTTAGGGTTGCATTACCTTGTAGATAATATTGAGGATATAAAAGGAATGTGCCAGCACTTTCCTTAGTTGGATCCAAACACATTAAATCTTCCAATGTAAATAATAAGAAGTTATATGATGAATGGCGATGGTTTGAATAATTTTTTTAAATGGCCAACATGATTAATGGTTTGAGTTGTTCAAAATAAAATGATTACCTTTTAAGTTTTTAAAAGAAATGATATAGCGTACATTTTTAAAAGAAACAATATAGTGTAGGCCAACAACATTTGGGATTTTTAGTGCAACGGGATTTGATATGTAACACAGGGAAGTAGGGTTTTAAAAATTTCCTGGGAGGGTTCATCCATTTTCATTTATACAGAGGACATGGAGACCACAGCTGAGTCCCAACAAGTAGGTCTGGTTTTAATTAATCGTCATCTTCCTCCTCTAGCAGAGGCGGTGGACATTCAAAATGTCGATGTTGAGGTCAAAGCAAGACAGGGAAGTAGGGTTTTAACAGTTTCTTGGGAGGGTTTCAAGAAAGCAGGAGCGGCACAAATAAGAGCCGCAACAGACAAGAAGAGCGAGAGGAGAGGCAAACCCTTGGTCTCATCCTCCTCTGTGGGGATGAATTGGTTACTATGACAGTCGAAGGCCCGCCCCCGCCTGATGAATCACGAGTCAAGACTGCCGCCACAACTCAGGAAGGTCCCGACTTAGGTAAAGTAGCGGGTAGAGGAATCCCCACAGTTCCCCTTGTTCAAGCGCAGTCGGGATTAGTTTGTCCCGTTAGAGGATGTGGAGGCCATTCACCAGGCATGATGCAACCCTAGATCTCAAGGCCTCCCATTCTGCAGGTCTTGGTGCCCCCCATGACTTATTCTACCCCAATGCCATGTTTTATTGGCCCTCCACCACCATTTTCATCGTAGGGAGGTCCTCCAGGCCATCTCGGGATTATGTGTCCTCCTCCACCCAGGCTTGGAATGCCCCCTCTTCCACCTGGCGGTGGTGACCCTCCTATGTATGGTGATCCTCCTCATATGCAGCCGAGACCTGACATGTTGCCTTTGCCACCTAGTCAGTAGCAGTAACAACAACAACCACCTCCTAGACATCAGTAGCAACAACTATCAATTGAATCAGGTATTTTGTTAATTTCCATGCATATTTTTGGTATATGAAAACGTCTTTTTATGCTTTCCAGCAGGATTGAAAAACTAATTTCACCATTTCAAGTCATGAGTATTTGAATATTTTCCATTCTAATGATAAAATAAGTTAGCATCTCCAGCTGGGGAAAACCGAAATCATCGCAAACATTAAACTTGATAATCCTCCTCCAACTTATATTAAGTGAAGATAATTTCATGGAAAAAATTAATAGGCAGAGATTTTGTAGAATTTGTAGTTAGTTTAGCTACTACACTTTGCCTTTACTTTGATTAAGTTGATAGTACTGATCTTTTTTTTTTTTAAATTAGGGACCTTTTGCAAGAGTATATTTTTATTTGTATAGAACATTCACAAAAGCATCTTATTCTAGCCTTACAGACCTTATTGTATTTTCTATTAGGTGTATTCCTTATTAATCACCATATTCCATGCTGAAATGCTAAAAACTGTTGCCTTGATTGAATATCTATACATATACATTTTCTTCTGTTTAGGAAATAATAGGTTTTAAACCATTTCACTGTGTGGTTACCATATTATATACATTTTTTGGCATAAATTTTTTTCTTTAATTATTAATATAACAGTAATGTACAAACATGGCATTGTTTTACTAAATTAGGGTGTTGTGTGGTGCTCACCACAAGCTTAGGTATACCATGCGAAAGATGCCTTAATAAATGCCATAAATACCTAAGGGCATAGAAGTTAACAAAACTGTCACCTGGGCATATCCAATGACACTAACATTCCAAAATTTCCAGCTGGCACTTAACCATTAAAGCTGATAAAGTCTTGCCTTATGGTATGAAAATAAATAAACACATTTTTCAAATCCTAAAGGATCTGTTGCTGGGTTGAGACCTGCATCATGAGATTTTTTGTTGTCCTTGGGAGTGGGCCTCCAGCCATTATTGGTTGATTCAACATTATTTATAGCAGGCCACTGCCCATCATTTGTGACTCGTCTGTTTCTGCAACACCACCAATCACCCACTGGGGCATATTACTATCTTTGTAACCTGGCCTTTGAAAATTTACCTTGATTCTGCTCTATTTTACACGTTCAATGCACAATATTATGCAATGCATCCTATTCTTAACCTTTGCAGCATAGATAATTCATAAACATGTAATCTACAAAAAAACACAATATAACATAACATTTGTCTTTGAGAAATGACACCAATTCACTTCAGACCTAGTTTTTCCGCTCAACAATAGACTATGCTACTCATATCTCTTAGTAGTGGGTCATCCCCGTGTTGTGGTCAAGACTCTATTGGGGTAAAAGGCTACCTAAGCCAACTATGGTCCATAGTTGCACCAATATGGTAGTATACCAAGGTAGTTGATTCCAACATCTTCCAACAGACTTTCTCTCATCCCCCATTTGCCTTCACAACCCACAGTAGTGCACCCCTTCCTTTGCACTCGTAGTCCATTAGGTTGTGGCATTACAATCAAAGGTTTCCAACTCAGAGTGGCTAGGGATGTTCCAAAGGGCCATGGCTTCTGGGAGTTCCAAATCCACCACACCCAAATCCACCTGGGATTGATAGGGTACGAAATTCACATCGTCATACAACATTGGCTGGAGTTGCAGAGAAACCTCAAGGTGGAGACAAAACTTTGGATCCCCTGAGACAAGTAAGGGTGGGGATGTATATCTCTGGTTGGGAGGAAAATTGTGAAACATATCCCTATGCCCATCCTGAGGTGTATCAATAACTATGATACCCATAACTTATTCAATACAACACTCTGCAAAATAGGCTTACAAAATGGCAATCATTGCCTAAAATTTAGGACATATTGAAGAGATAGGCAAGCATGGATTATGTTGTATATTTCACCATTGTGGCAGAAATTACATTCGCGACAATGTTGTACATTTAGGTATGGGTTTGTGATCTTCAAATTTTTTGTACATTTAGATCCCATATATATATATATATATATATATATATATTAAAGGTGCCTCCATAGGTTGAATGACCTACACAGAAGACATCAAACTTGAATTAAGGCATTAGTTCCCCTTAAGACTAGGTCACCATACTTGAAATAGTGGTGCCTGACACTTGAAGGAATTCATGATATCATAATAATATACGATGTTGCAGATGTAGTTTAATTTCGTTCTAGCCTTGGACATGCTCCAATCTGTAGGCATATAATTTGACAATGACTTATAATAACCATGTCCCTGACATCTACATGGATAGACTCGGATATCATTTATAGATTTTACCTTATATTTACATGCCCTATTTAATGGCTATGTACTGGAGCATGCATAGAATGGGTTGTCAACAAACTGTGACTAAGATAGCAAAATCATTTCCAAGGTAGTGGACTGAGACCCATTACCCATATTAATCACTATAGTGCCGAGTATCACATTAATTGAGATACTTAAGTTTGTCTGGGATACTTGTATGTATACTAACCTCAGTACTGTATGTTATATTTTCATAACAGAATGATGCTCTTTGTGTGATTTTATATGATGTCATGGTAGAGCATGGTCCAATTTCAATATTACACCTGGGTAGTAACATAGAATAATATATGAATAGACATTGTTTGTATTTTCATAGGCCTAGTGGTACAACTAGAATTAATAAAAATACTTAGTATATTACATGAACTACTTATATCCCATTTTACACTTAGAACTTAAGGTTATAAATATGTTCCTGTTCTTTAAGTGCTTTGTGCATAACAACTACATAACACTTTAGTCTATTACTTCATGCTTATAGTTGGGTGAAGAATTCCCTTTTTGCATTGAGTGCTAGTATGAGGAACACTGGAAGCCTATAAAAGAGATAATTGATGTTCTTGAAAGTGCCTCTAATGGTTTCTATTACATGTAGATAAATTCCAGGATTTATGCACATCTAGAGTGATATTATTTATGCAAAATATTAGTTATATTAATTGTAGATACAAATCCTTATTATATTAACATGAACTAATTATATCCCACTTTACACTTTGAAATTAAGGTTATAAATATGGTCTTGTGCTTTAAGCGCTTTTTGCATAATAGCTACATAACACTTTAGTCTATTACTTCACACTTATATTTGGGTGAATAATTCCCTTGTTGCATTGAGTGCTAGTATGAGGAACACTAGAAGGCTATAAAAGAGATAATTTATGTTCTTGAAAGTGCCTCTAATTGTTTCTATTACATGTAGATAAATCCTAGGATTTATGCACATCTAGAGTGATATTATTTATGCACAATATTAGTTATATTAATTGTAGCTCGCTTTAGCTCTACTCGTGATGTAGCATTAATTAATGGTGGCCTATGATAAATTTTTCTATGTTAGTTCATTGTATAAGCTTGGTAGACATTACTACTATTCAAAGCATTCATTTTTATATGACTTATCTAATAACTACAAAACCGCCATTTTTCTAATACATATGTATACAGTTGAGAAGCGATGCTCATTAGACTTCCCTCATAGACAATAAAATAAACCTAAGACAGTATGAAATAATTGTAGCTTCCTAATTTTGTAGCCATTGTGTGATATTGTTATGCATTAAGTTGTTAGAAGCATTTATACAAACTGATAATAAATGAAAATAGGCTATCCCAGTTGGGCATGATGTCAAGGTGTTGCCATGGTGTATTCATGCTTGGGCATGATGTCAAGTATTAGCCTAAATTTAACATTAAACACAATGTATTTTTTTATGGACATAATATTATAAATAATAGACACGTATTATTTCGAGAGGTATCCTTTATGGATATACCTGATATTGTTATTTACCTTAGTAAAGGGTACAAGGTGATGTTATCAAATATTTTTAGTTATGTTTTATTGTTGGGAAGTTTTTATTGCTACAACAGAAAGAAAATGGAGTCGTGTTTTAATGACTGGGTAGTTTTCCTTGCTACGAAATCAAAGAAATCGGGTTGTGTTTTAATTATTGGGCAGTGTGTCTTGCTACAGTAGCAAGGAAATGGAGCCATGTTTTAATTACTGGGAAGTATATCTTGCTACAGTAACAAGGAAATGGCCATCACTAAACTTCACATCCAGTGGCTC
This sequence comes from Pinus albicaulis, assembly GCA_034641835.2. Lineage (NCBI taxonomy): Eukaryota > Viridiplantae > Streptophyta > Pinopsida > Pinales > Pinaceae > Pinus > Pinus albicaulis. Next base: position 936,523,184 of record CM076575.1, on the reverse strand, counting down.
AACACTATTACCATCACCAAATTATTTCCCATTAACCACAAAACTAGTGGACTTATCCAACTTTGATGTTTCTGTTAACCAACTGAAATTAGTTGTGCATTTTTCCTTTAAAATTTTGCAAATGATAGTTGAGTCATGGAGTCTTTTACACTGTAATGGTAGCATAAGAATAATTGGTATAATTTGTGTGATTTTCATATACAATTGGTCTTTATATGAGATATTTCCATCATTTTATTGTGTAACCATGCTAAGCACTAGTACAATGACATTTCATTCTTGATGTGGTAAGATTCTTGGACATGTTAATTCCTTTGTGACTTGGCATTTCCATGGTGCTTTTGATGTTTGTTTCACAAGGAAAACTTCATGGATGGTAGATCATAATAGTAATGTCAATCTTTTGTACACTCGGATATGATATTAATACTGTCATGTTATTGGCTTTGTTCTATCATAATACCTCTCTTATATGTACTACAAGAGTAATCACCCTATTTAATGGTTTATAATTGTGCATACACTTGATAACCCTTCCCACATGCACCATGTATTAAATGAATGCAGGTATAGCAACGTATAGAGGCCTCCCTTTAAGGCACAAAATAGGACTTCTTTAGAGGTAGAAGTATGAAATGATAGTTGCAGGTTTCATTTCCCTCTTTACAACCCTCTTGTGTTGATTCCCTTGGAGGAATTTCAAGCATATCCTTCCAGTCTTGTAAATGCAACCAAATGTGTTTCAAACCTATAGAACACATCTAATAGAACAATGATGTTAGGCCCAACCTTAGCAAAAGGGTGTTGGAAAAATAACATAATAATGGTCAAAACTAAGCCATTCAAGGAATAGTGGATCACCCAAACAAAAAAAGGAACAAAAAAATCATAATTACACATGAGGGTATGTTACAAGTGACATCATATCCCAAGTTCCAACACTTGACATCGGGTTGAAAAATAACTATAAGAAGGATTGGTCTTATTCATGCATGCATAAATCCGTGATCCTTATGTTATCGCTGAGTAGTGTGCCATTGTAGGTAGATCAAACTTGAGGTCAGAAACAAGAGTTAGATCTAATAATGGCACCATACTACCTTGGTAGATCGACATAGAGATACAAATTGCATCATGCTATCAATGATCCTGACTTGTTCACAACTTTGATTAAGAACATGTCCCATCGTTAGAATTTATAAAGGATATTATCATCAATAATTTTTCTAAAATGTCACAGCTTCCTTGAGCTGGAAGAGTTTCATCTCAATACTTCTTCATATGCTAACTATATGCATGAATATATGATGATTCCAATATTGATCTACCTGCAAATATGTTTTCATGCCAAATTTGTGTAGGTATCCATCCCTCTGGCTAGGGCTTCCCATTTTCACTAGTGGACTGGTATTTCCTTTTGAGAATTCAACTTTCACATGAGTAAAATTTCAAAGTAGTTCAAGGACATGTTCAAGAGTCAAGAACTTGACACTCATTTACATGAATTTTGATGAATGTCTTCTAGTATTATATTTATGCTGATAAGACACCTAAACATTTTCTTCTTTCGAATTTGGCCCACAAACTAGGGATTTTAGCAAGCATAATAAAAGTTTTCTCCTTCTATATTATTACTTTGAAACTATTTATTGTTTATGGTTTTCACAATGCTTGGCAGTTCGAAGATGAGACCTTAATAATTTGGAGGGTTCATGTACTTTTATCTATATCAAAAGCCCAGCTTATTGTTGATAGCTTATCCATGGCTCTATTCTTTATTGCTTCTTATTTGCTTTACTCTTTATTTTGCTTATGTATGATCCATATTCTTAGGTTGAGTCATGAGTTTTCTCTTCTTTCATGGAGGGAGGGAGCCAATCTTGCTTCGAGTCTAGGGGAATTGACACAATTGGGAGGGGAATCAATGTCCCAGATATTTTACAGGTCCTTCTTCACCTAAAATTTTCTACTTTGGGCATATTTATTTTGGAGATGATCATTCTTTTCTCTCTGATGTGGACGAGCGACTGAAATTGGGCTATTTCCAATCTCCAATTCCTGAATTTTGGTTTTAGTTCATACTCCAGAGTCTTGAGTCACTGATTCTTCTAAGTGCTGAGAGATTTGACTCCTATGCTTGTCATTGTTAAGAGACATGTATTTTTTGGGTCTTTAATGGATCCTTTTTCTTTTATTTTTGGTTCTGAGAAGTGTTGATATTATTGTAATAATTTCATATTTATCACGATAATGTCACCAAAACCAACCTCGACGATAATATCAACAGTATTTATCAATAGTATTTATCGTGATATCAGCAGTACATGATTCTAGTCCCTGATTTGGATTTATATTGATTCTGGTAAGCCTTTCTCCAAATTTAGTTGAATGCGGATTATTGCACAAGTTTTTTCAATGTATTTCCCCGAGGAGTTCCAATCTCAGCTCGGGTTGACTCCTCCAATATGTTGGGGAATGGGAGATGGATCCAAATTATGGCACCATTTGTGATTTCATCTTCCAGATCAAAGCTCATGGACCAGTTAGGTACAATGCATCTGCACCTAAAATCCTAGCCCTCCTTGGAATATTCATCTATGAGAGCTAGACTAAAAAATAAAAGTAAAAAGCCTTACCATACTGGAAGTGGGTAACTTTTCCTTCCATAAGTGATGTTTAGTTCACTTGAATACAATATTCCATTAAATTTGGACTAATCCATTTCTATTAGCTTACCTGGCACATTGTGGTTACGTGAAACCTAACCAAGAGACCTCTTTCTTGTTCCACTCCCATTCTCTATTCCATGCTCATCTTGACACTGCATTACCAATCAATTTTGTATGCATAAGACATTGGGAAGGGGTGTGTTTATGTTTCTTATTTATAATGTTGTAAGGTATTTTTTTCTTGCCCTAGGGATTATATTTGTCTAGGTTTTTTACAATGATTCGACAACATGACAGGTTTAATTATTCATAGTGGGCATCCATCAATTTAATACACAATATAATGATATTCAACAATAGTATAATTTTTCATCCAAAATTCAATAAGCTATTGGACCGTAAATTTACCCAATGATTTACAGTATAGCATTTGTCTATACTACTGACAATGACATAATTTTCAGAAAAACCACAGAAGTTATGGTTAACTGTGCACAATAGTGAATGTATCCAATCCAAGAAATATACCATTGTTTGAAATATTTGAATTTACCAAATAAATATTCAAATGTGACCATACTATATTGTCTAATCTAAGATTCCCTCACTACAATGCTATCTACCATACTGTTACTGTATTAGGGCCAAATTTCCCATGGAAATACCAACAAACCTAAACTGTAATAGCTGGCCTCAGGAAGAGCTCATGGATTAGTGGATGAGATGCAGTAGGGTCCATTCACTTTGTTCATGGTGAGTTGCAGTGTTAAAAGTGTGATACCAGAAAAGAAATTCGGCTCTGTGGCTGCGACCCTGCGGTCTCCAAACTTCAATGCCCAGATGAATGTTGTTGCCAGAATCTCACTACTTGCTAAGGGATGCTTGTTGACCAATCGATTAACCTTAGAGAACTGCTTCCAGGATAGATCCAAGTTGTTTAAGATAAAAATGTTGTGCCAGAAGTTAGAACAATGTAAATATTTGATTATTAAACCAAACCAGACTGCTCCAATGACCTAGGCTCAGAATATTTAAAGGAGATCAACTCCCTTTCATAGTGATTCTGGATATCAAAATGAAATTTTAAGATATACAACCAAAGTTATCCTTTTATGACTGATGATGATATACTCACAATTTTTGTAGCTTCAGTAATTGACAAGTAGCTTCTGGAATTTGAGTATCAAAGAATCCATATGATACTATCAATTCTTCTGACATTTTTTTTAAAATTATATTGATAGCATCAATATTTCGATGCTAGCTTATCTGACGTTTTTTTTATAAAATGGTTTGTTTTCAAATGGTACTCATCCTGTTTTTTTAAAATCGTTTGTGTCATTGGTATTCCAACATATTAGCAATCATGCCACTTTAGCGACATTTACTTTTCTCTTTTTTTTTCAGTCTTCTAACCACTTAGAACCATCGCTCTAGCTACATTTACATTTTTTTTTTTAATTTTTGGCCGTCCAATCGCTTAGCATTGTCGCTCTAGCGACGTTTATTTATTTTTTAATTTTTGGTTTGGTCGGTCTTCCAACCGCTTAGAACCGTCGTGCTAGCGACATTTTTTTATTTTATTTTTTATTTTGGTTTCGTCGGTGTTCCAAAATTCTAGTACCATCGTTCTAACAACGTTTGGATGCGTCGGACTAGCGACACATAGGTGGCCAAGAGCAATGATTTTTGGTGTGCCAAAACATGGTTTCTCCTCACGTCGGATTTCCGACACTTGAATTAAGGCATCGGACTAGTGATGCTTATGACCGTCGAAAATGCGATGAGTTATTAAATGTCAGAAGTGCGATAGAAATATAAAATGTCAGAACTATCGTCACTATACCGATGTTTAAGTCAAGTGTCAAAAGTCCGACGTGAGGAGAAACCACGTTTTGGTGCACAGAAAAATGTCGCTCTTGGGCCGCTTATGTGTCGCAAGAGTGAAATTTTGGCAGTCAGAATTTGGGGCAAATGTGCTAGTGTTACTTGGGATAGGTTCAAGTAGATGCAATGCAAGCCTAGGATGCTTAGCGATTGATTTTGGTTTTTTCTGCAATCTTGACGAACTCTCCTAAGGTGTTTCCAATATCTATGAGGGTGAGATCTTCCCAATAGTCTTGGGGGAGAGAGTAGAGCTGAATCTAGACCAGTTCCCAAGTTAGATCATGTTTATCTGGGTTGAAGCGCTCAGTCCAGGGTCTGAGGTATAGGCCTGCAGTGTTGAAGAAATAGGGCCCTCCATCCATTATCCTATCCTTGTCTTTAGAGTAGGTGAAGAGAATATTGAAGAAGCCTTTGGCACACAGCTACGGGTCTATGTGGCCTTTGGGTTTCCATTTTGAGGCTATCCATCCTCTCATCACTTTTTTCATGGGCTAGAACCGCTTGAACTTTCCTATCGATGCGTGATCTTTCATTAATTGAATTCTTCCATTGATGCGATGCGCAGGGAGTTCGATCAGTGTTTCCTTGGAGTCCTTTGGTATGCATGTTGTTGATTGCGTGTTCGTCGCTATTTCTGCTTGTGTATTATTCATCTACGTTGTGGGTGTGTCCCCTATGTTTTCTTGAGATGGGCCAGAGTTCTGATGATTAAAGGTATCAACCCCTGTCGCCATCCCTGTTAGAGGCTAGCCTATGAGGGGGGGATCAGACAACCCCCCACTAGAGTCGGTCATTGGTAAGCTTGTAGTTGTCCAGGTGAGAGGTTACTATAGATTAGGCTAGGGGAGAAGGACTGCCAAGGGTAGCCAATGCTAGAACCAACAAACCCTATGTCATGGAGGTCTGCCTGGCGCAGAGCTCTGCTAGGGTTTTTTTAGAAAAAAAAAGTATTTTTTACATGTTATTTCCAATTCTGATTTCAATTATTTCATAAAATTCAAGCCTCATTGATAAAGTATTTACTATTGGAATTATTTAACAATACCAGGAGCCATGGTTTGTGAGGAGTTGCATAGGGAGGCTTGTGCATTTTTGGTGGCGTCTTCTGGAACACGTTGTGTGCTCGAGAAGTCTATCTTGAGAAACAAATATGTGTTGTATGTTGCCAAGTAATTTAGAATTGAATACTATATCTATATCAAACTTGAGGTCAGAAACAAGAGTTAGATCTAATAATGGCACCATACTACCTTGGTAGATCGACATAGAGATACAAATTGCATCATGCTATCAATGATCCTGACTTGTTCACAACTTTGATTAAGAACATGTCCCATCGTTAGAATTTATAAAGGATATTATCATCAATAATTTTTCTAAAATGTCACAGCTTCCTTGAGCTGGAAGAGTTTCATCTCAATACTTCTTCATATGCTAACTATATGCATGAATATATGATGATTCCAATATTGATCTACCTGCAAATATGTTTTCATGCCAAATTTGTGTAGGTATCCATCCCTCTGGCTAGGGCTTCCCATTTTCACTAGTGGACTGGTATTTCCTTTTGAGAATTCAACTTTCACATGAGTAAAATTTCAAAGTAGTTCAAGGACATGTTCAAGAGTCAAGAACTTGACACTCATTTACATGAATTTTGATGAATGTCTTCTAGTATTATATTTATGCTGATAAGACACCTAAACATTTTCTTCTTTCGAATTTGGCCCACAAACTAGGGATTTTAGCAAGCATAATAAAAGTTTTTTCCTTCTATATTATTACTTTCAACTATTTATTGTTTATGGTTTTCACAATGCTTGTCAGTTCGAAGATGAGACCTTAATAATTTGGAGGGTTCATGTACTTTTATCTATATCAAAAGCCTAGCTTATTGTTGATAGCTTATCCATGGCTCTATTCTTTATTGCTTCTTATTTGCTTTACTCTTTATTTTGCTTATGTATGATCCATATTCTTAGGTTGAGTCATGAGTTTTCTCTTCTTTCATGGAGGGAGGGAGCCAATCTTGCTTCGAGTCTAGGGGAATTGACACAATTTGGAGGGGAATCAATGTCCCAGATATTGTACAGGTCCTTCTTCACCTAAAATTTTCTACTTTGGGCATATTTATTTTGGAGATGATCATTCTTTTCTCTCTGATGTGGACGAGCGACTGAAATTGGGCTATTTCCAATCTCCAATTCCTGAATTTTGGTTTCAGTTCATACTCCAGAGTCTTGAGTCACTGATTCTTCTAAGTGCTGAGAGATTTGACTCCTATGCTTGTCATTGTTAAGAGACATGTATTTTTTGGGTCTTTAATGGATCCTTTTTCTTTTATTTTTGGTTCTGAGAAGTGTTGCTATTATTGTAATAATTTCATATTTATCACGATAAATGTCACTAAACCAACCTCGATTTATAATATCACCAGATTATCAATAGTATTTATCGTGATATCAAATAGTGATACGTCCTCTAGTCCCCGATTTGATTAAAAATGACTCCGGTAAGCCTTTCTCCAAATTTAGTTGAAGTTGAATGCGATTATTGCACAAAAAGGATGATTCTGCCATTGGGATCTCACTGGCCGACTCCTCCAATATGTCAGAATGGGAGATGGATCCAAATTATGGCACCATTTGTGATTTCATCTTCCGCATCAAAGCTCATGGACCAGTTAGGTACACAATGACCGTTATTTCCAAAATCCTAGCCCTCCTTGGAAGAGTTCCATCTATGAGAGCTAGATCAAAAAATAAAAGTGGTGTACTTACCATACCGGAAGTGGGCAGTAACTTTTCTCCTTCCATAAGTGATGTTTAGTTCACTTTAAAACAATATTTCATTAAATTTGGACTAATCCATTTCTATTAGCTTACCTGGCACATTGTGGTTACGTGAAACCTAACCAAGAGACCTCTTTCTTGTTCCACTCCCATTCTCTATTCCATGCTCATCTTGACACTGCATTACCAATCAATTTTGTATGCATAAGACATTGGGAAGGGGTGTGTTTATGTTTCTTATTTATAATGTTGTAAGGTATTTTTTTCTTGCCCTAGGGATTATATTTGTCTAGGTTTTTTACAATGATTCGACAACATGACAGGTTTAATTATTCATAGTGGGCATCCATCAATTTAATACACAATATAATGATATTCAACAATAGTATAATTTTTCATCCAAACTTCAATAAGCTATTGGACCGTAAATTTACCCAATGATTTACAATATAGCATTTGTCTATACTACTGACAATGACATAATTTTCAGAAAAACCACAGAAGTTATGGTTAACTATGCACAATAGTGAATGTATCCAATCCAAGAAATATACCATTGTTTGAAATATTTGAATTTACCAAATCAATATTCAAATGTGACCATACTATATTGTCTAATCTAAGATTCCCTCACTACAATGCTATCTACCATACTGTTACTGTATTAGGGCCAAATTTCCCATGGAAATACCAACAAACCTAAACTGTAATAGCTGGCCTCAGGAAGAGCTCATGGATTAGTGGATGAGATGCAGTAGGGTCCATTCACTTTGTTCATGGTGAGTTGCAGTGTTAAAAGTGTGATACCAGAAAAGAAATTCGGCTCTGTGGCTGCGACCCTGCGGTCTCCAAACTTCAATGCCCAGATGAATGTTGTTGCCAGAATCTCACTACTTGCTAAGGGATGCTTGTTGACCAATCGATTAACCTTAGAGAACTGCTTCCAGGATAGATCCAAGTTGTTTAAGATAAAAATGTTGTGCCAGAAGTTAGAACAATGTAAATCTTTGATTATTAAACCAAACCAGACTGCTCCAATGACCTAGGCTCAGAATATTTAAAGGAGATCAACTCCCTTTCATAGTGATTCTGGATATCAAAATGAAATTTTAAGATATACAACCAAAGTTATCCTTTTATGACTGATGATGATATACTCACAATTTTTGTAGCTTCAGTAATTGACAAGTAGCTTCTGGAATTTGAGTATCAAAGAATCCATATGATACTATCAATTCTTCTGACATTTTTTTTAAAATTATATTGATAGCATCAATATTTCGATGCTAGCTTATCTGACGTTTTTTTTATAAAATGGTTTGTTTCAGTCGGTACTCTAACCTTAAGTTTTTTTTAAATCGTTTGTGTCATTGGTATTCCGACATATTAGCACCGTCACTTTAGCGACATTTACTTCTTCTTTTTTTGTCAGTCTTCTAACCACTTAGAACCATCGCTCTAGCTACATTTACATTTTTTTTTTAATTTCGGTTGTCCAATCGCTTAGCATTGTCGCTCTAGCGACGTTTATTTATTTTTTAATTTTTGGTTTGGTCGGTCTTCCAACCGCTTAGAACCGTCGTGCTAGCGACATTTTTTTATTTTATTTTTTATTTTGGTTTCGTCGGTGTTCCAAAATTCTAGTACCATCGTTCTAACAACGTTTGGATGCGTCGGACTAGCGACACATAGGTGGCCAAGAGCAATGATTTTTGGTGTGCCAAAACATGGTTTCTCCTCACGTCGGATTTCCGACACTTGAATTAAGGCATCGGACTAGTGATGCTTATGACCGTCGAAAATGCGATGAGTTATTAAATGTCAGAAGTGCGATAGAAATATAAAATGTCAGAACTATCGTCACTATACCGATGTTTAAGTCAAGTGTCAGAAGTCCGACGTGAGGAGAAACCACGTTTTGGTGCACAGAAAAATGTCGCTCTTGGGCCGCTTATGTGTCGCAAGAGTGAAATTTTGGCAGTCAGAATTTGGGGCAAATGTGCTAGTGTTACTTGGGATAGGTTCAAGTAGATGCAATGCAAGCCTAGGATGCTTAGCGATTGATTTTGATTTTTTCTGCAATCTTGACGAACTCTCCTAAGGTGTTTCCAATATCTATGAGGGTGAGATCTTCCCAATAGTCTTGGGGGAGAGAGTAGAGCTGAATCTAGACCAGTTCCCAAGTTAGATCCTGTTTATCTGGGTTGAAGCGCTCAGTCCAGGGTCTGAGGTATAGGCCTGCAGTGTTGAAGAAATAGGGCCCTCCATCCATTATCCTATCCTTGTCTTTAGAGTAGGTGAAGAGAATATTGAAGAAGCCTTTGGCACACAGCTACAGGTCTATGTGGCCTTTGGGTTTCCATTTTGAGGCTATCCATCCTCTCAGCACTTTTTTCATGGGCTAGAACCGCTTGAACTTTCCTATCGATGCGTGATCTTTCATTAATTGAATTCTTCCATTGATGCGATGCGCAGGGAGTTCGATCAGTGTTTCCTTGGAGTCCTTTGGTATGCATGTTGTTGATTGCGTGTTCGTCGCTATTTCTTCTTGTGTATTATTCATCTACGTTGTGGGTGTGTCCCCTATGTTTTTTTGAGATGGGCCAGAGTTCTGATGATTAAAGGTATCAACCCCTGTCGCCATCCCTGTTAGAGGCTAGCCTATGAGGGGGGGATCAGACAACCCCCCACTAGAGTCGGTCATTGGTAAGCTTGTAGTTGTCCAGGTGAGAGGTTACTGTAGATTAGGCTAGGGGAGAAGGACTGCCAAGGGTAGCCAATGCTAGAACCAACAAACCCTATGTCATGGAGGTCTGCCTGGCGCAGAGCTCTGCTAGGGTTTTTTTAGAAAAAAAAAGTATTTTTTACATGTTATTTCCAATTTTGATTTCAATTATTTCATAAAATTCAAGCCTCATTGATAAAGTATTTACTATTGGAATTATTTAACAATACCAGGAGCCATGGTTTGTGAGGAGTTGCATAGGGAGGCTTGTGCATTTTTGGTGGCGTCTTCTGGAACACGTTGTGTGCTTGAGAAGTCTATCTTGAGAAACAAATATGTGTTGTATGTTGCCAAGTAATTTAGAATTGAATACTATATTTATATCTATAAGGGAAATTACAAAATATTCACATAGCCAAAAAAATTATGTAAGTTATTCAATAAATTATGCCAAGCTATATAGAAATTTACAATCATGGAGTGAATGGTTTTCATTTGTATGTAAGCTATTCAAAATGTGTTTTTTTTTCCCAACAGAAACCAAACATAACAACTTAAACTTCCTTAATAAGTGTTTGATATAGTACATGGAAGATATCACTCCTCTGCATATTGCAGATATAGCTAGACAATTTAAAATAAAATCCAATATAACTAGTAATAACCTTCAGACAAATGTCTAAGATTCAAGCATAAACAAAAAAAAGCCAGCATCTAAAAGCCCAAAATAAACCTAGATCAAAATTCAAAGGATCCTCCTGCACAAATAGAACCATCCATCAGCATAAAACCCATGCCAAAATACATCCAGATCAAAAGTCAAAGGATCCTATGCACAAATAGAACCATCCATATCATAAAACCCCTAATCAAAAGTAAAATCACGATGGAATATATCACTCCTCTACAGATTGCAAATACACCCATACAATTTACAATAAAAGCCAATATATCTAGCAATAACCTTCAGACAAATGTCTCAGATTCAAGCATAAAACAAAAAAAAAAAAACCAACATCTGAAAGCCTAAAATAAACCCAGATCAAAATTCACAGGATCCTCTTGCATAGATAGAACCATCCATCAGCATAAAACCCACACAAAAATAAACCTAGATAAAAATTCAAAGGATCCTAATGCACATATAGAACCATTTGTAGCATAAAAACCCAAATCAAAAGTCAAATAAAGATGGAATATATCACTCCTCTACAGATTGTAGATATATCTAGACAATTTATAATACAAGCCAATATAATTAGCAATAACCTTCAGAAAAATGTCTCAGATTCAACCATAAACCAAAAAAAAACCCAGCATCTAAAAGCCCAAAATAAACCCAAATCAAAAGTCAGAGTATCCTCTTGCATAGATAGAACCATCCATCAGCATAAAACCCAAGCCAAAATAAACACATCAAAATTCAAAGGATCCTTTGCACATATAGAACCATCCGTAGCATAAAACCCCAAATCAAAAGTCAAAGAATCCTCTTGCACAGATAAAACCATCCATCAGCATTTCAAAAAACTTCTTGCCAAATCAGAAACTCCCCATTTAGACAGATCAGCAGAGCACCTTATTTTGTTCCTTATACACCTGAATAAAAGATATTTTATTGAAAGAAGAAATGCTTTATTCCAATTATTTTACCTATACATAGATTGACAAATTTATGGAGTGAATGGTTTTTATGAAAGCTATCTAAATGATATTACCCATTCAAATCTTCATGTTTAATTGACTGGTTTTGTTTCATTAAGAAACTTTCAACTTTAATTGATTGGCTTTGTTTTATTGAGAGACTTTGATGTTTAATTGACTGGTGTTGGTTAAATTCATATTGTAATCAATCTGACCATAGCATAAAATAGGGTGCAATTTTTCTCATTATCTTTAATCATATTATGTGTCTACCATGTTTTTTATAAGTTTATAATTATTTTGAGAATGTTTATAGGTAGTCTAAATGTTTGAAGCTTTTGTTTTTGTTTTTTTTTAAATTTAATAAAAAGAAACGATATAATTGAATTATTAAATTTATCTAAATTAAGTATTTAGTGAAACTTTCAAAATTTTAAATACATTTATGCATTAACTTTAATAAAATATATTTATGCATAAAGAGTAGCGATTTTAAATAAAATTGTATCATAAAATTTCAAATATATATATATATGAATTTTACTCAAATCCAAAAAAATGATGAAGACACAGATTTAAATTATATAAATTTAATTTTATATTCTTAAAAAAAAGATGATTTCACTACAAATTTATCGTAGGATTTTTTTTTTTGTGAAATTTGTTCAAAATCTATTAAAATAACATATTTCAATTATTAAATTTCTATAAAATAAGAGTTTCCATAATTTTGAATTCAATTATATATTTCAAATAAATGTGATTTCACCCACCAATATATATATATATATATATATATATATATATATATATTAAAATTTATATGAAATTTTATAGAATAACTAGAAATCCCATGTAACTTTATAAAATGTTATAAATTTATTACTGGAAACTTTATAAAATAATAAAACATTTTAGTAATTTGGACTATTTGCATGGTAGAGCCTCATCCCATCATGTCTCAGCCACTATCGGAGGGATGTTTCACCAATGCCTTTCTCGTGTATTCTTATGTTCATATGTAGACATAGTGTGAATAATTATAACTGTAAAATGAATTCAATTAAATTTGGTAATTATGCAGTCATCTGAGGTTATTGCTGACGAAATTACTGAATGGATCGAAACAATAGAATGCACCAATGCATGTGGCACAGAGACGATGACAATGGGTATGTCTAGTGATGCTCTGATGGAAGGTGGTTTTATCAGGAAATTATGCTCTCCTCGGTGATACAACAACTGCCCCAACATCATAAATCTCCACTTCAATGTTGCTGCAGGGGAAGGTTGCTATACTAAATAACATTTTATATTTATTACTTATATTTTTGTGTTGTTTAAATAAAATGAAACGAGTTGTTTTTAATAAGATTTTTTGGAGTTTTTGGTGATTTTAAGGAAAAAATTTAGGTGAAATTTTGATTTGTGTTAAACTAGTTTTTTCACTGTATATATGGATTTAGCACCATGAAAAACCCAAAGTCACTTTGATTTTGCAGATATTACTCATAAAACTTATGATTTCAATGAATTCTTACTGAATTTTAGAGACTTATAATTTTTCTAAAAATCCCATTAAAAACAACTACTTCGAGTAATACATAGCTTTTCCAAGTAACTATGAAGATGTTTATGATGGATTTTAGTTATGTTTACCCATTATTGAGTTATTTATAAATGTTTATGTGTGGATTTTAATTATGTTATCCTGTGATTGAGTTATTTATCATTTGTGCAGATATTTACTTACCCCACCTGTGTGAGTCTCACAGAAGCGTAAACCATCAGGTTATGGGCGAGGTGCCCTTCTCATTTGCTATAGCTAGAGCATTTCCTCTATACTACTCTTTCCTATGTTATTACTTTACAAATTTTCCTTTGCAATATATGATACAATTGCTAATATAAACCCAACTAATAATCAAATGGATAAACATTATAAACCTAAGGGATTAATATTAAAACCTAGGACTAATATTTAATCCTTAATATTAGGTTTTAATAAACCCAAGGATTATTAAAATTACAAACCCACTCTATTAATATTACCAACAGAAAAAATTAGAAAACTCAAAGGATTAATGTAATAAATTTAAATGATTAATAAACCTAAGTTATTAATAAACCCAAGGAATCAATAAACTCAACAAACTAATATTAAAGGCCCAAGCTAGTAATAAATGCTAAGAATTAATATTATAACTCAAGGGATTAAGAAACCTAAGGGATTAAATTATAAAACCAAGGGATTATTAATATTATGAACCAAAATGACTAATAAATACAAGGGTTTAATATCATAAACCCAATGAATTAGAAAATGTAAGGGATAAATATTATAAACCTAAATGATAAAGAAACCTAAAGAATCAATATTATAAACACGTGGGATTATTAATATTGTGAACCAAAAATACTAATAAACTAAAGAGTTTAATATTATAAACCTAATAAACTAGAAAAGGAAAGGGTTAAATATTGTAAACCTAAATGATCAAGAAACCTAAAGAATCAATATTATAAACACATGAGAATATTAATATTAGGGTTAAATATTATAAACCTAAATGATCAAGAAACCTAAAGAATCAATATTATAAATACATGGGAATATTAATATTATACACCCGACAAATTAGTAAACCAAAAAGATAAATATTATAAATCTAATAGATCAACAAACCCAAAAGATAATAATAATTAATTAATATTACTACATTTAACAATTAATAGTATTATTTAAGTTTAATATCACTAATACTAATATAATATAATATAATATAATATAATATAATATCCACAGTAAAATAATATTATTAATTGATAATATAATTATTAATGAATAAATAATATGATTATTAATGATTAATTTACAATTTAATAAATAATAATATCATTATTTGAATTTAATATAATTATTATTTAATAAATATTAATGATTAATAATTTATAATAATCAATACATTGAGATAATTAAATATTAATAATAATTAATTAATTATTTTAATAATTAATAATTAATTAGTTAACAATAATTAAGGCAATTTTTGTCACAATGCGACATTGGACCATGGTTGACCATGGTTCACAATCATTCGTTTTCATATTGAAATAATCTTTCTGAGAATGTCAGATTGAACCATGGTTGACTGAGATTATAGACACATGGGATTTATATTAATCTGTAAGATAAATATTATAAATGCTAGTATTAAACCCAATATTATAACTCCGAGTATTGGACCCAATATTATAAACCCTAATATTAAACCCAATACTATAAAAACTAAGCCTAAACCTAATATTATGACCAAAATGTTTGATTAATATATTTGAGCATATTCAACAAGATTTCACCATTATAGCATTACAAATAGTATTTTTCTAAATAGTAGTCAGATTAATAAACTCAAGGAATCACTAATCTGAACAAACGAATATTAAAAAACCAAGAGATTAATAAATCCTATGAATTAATATTTTAAATTCAAGGGATTAAAGAACTGAAAGGATTAAATTAAAAACCTAAATAATTATTAATATTAGAAGTTGGAGTTACTAATAAACCCAAGGGTTTAATATTATAAACTCAATGAATTAGTAAATGCAAAAGATAAATATTATAAGCCTAAATGATCGACAAACCCAACGTATCAATATTAAAAACACATGAGATTAATAATCCCCACAAAACAACATTTTTAAACCAAGGGATTAATCAACCATTGCGATTATTAATATTATAAACCCAATGAATTAGTAAACCCAAATAATAAATATTTTAAACCTAAGAGATCAACAAACCCTAAAGATAAATACTTATTAATTATTATTATTATTATGATTACTACTATTATTATTATTATAATTACTACAATTAACAATAATTATTATTATTTAAATTTAATATCATTAATATAATATTTAGAGTAATATAATACTCTTAATTAATAATATTAGTATAATGATTATTTAATAATTTAATAGATAATAATATCATTATTTAAATTTAATATCATTATTAATTTACAAATATTAACAAAAATGAATACATTTCCTCAACTAAATATTAATAATAATCAATCAATAATTTTTATAAATAATAATTAATTAAAAATCTTAGATTAATAAAGCCAAGAGATTGATATTAATGTTATGAACTCTATGAATAATTTTATACCATAGGAATATAAACCCTTATATTAATAAACCCAAGGGATGAATACTAAAAAACCAAGGGTTTATAAACCCAAGAGAATAATAATCCAACAAAGGGATTAATATTATAAACCCTGGGTATATGAAGACTTAAATAAATATTATAAACCCTGAAATAAACATAGTTGACCATGGTTGATTTGAACATTGACACATTCTTTGTCAAAATGTGACGTTGGACAAAGGATAACCATGCATTAATAGCCCCAAAGGATTGATATTATAAAAATAAGAGAACAATAAACCCAAAGGATCAACACTAAAAATCCAAGAGATTATAAACCAAAGGGAATAATATTAAACCCAAGGGATAAATATTATAAACCCATTGTATATAAACCCTAACATAAATATTATAACCCTAGAATAAACATGGTTGACCATGATCATAAACAGAAGGGATATAAATTAAACCCTAGGGATAATATTATAAACCCTATGGATAATATTATACCTTAGTATAAAGCTTATGGATAATATTATACCATAGGAATATGAATCCTTAGGTAACTAAACTTAGGAAATTGATATTATAAACCCGATGGAATAATAAACCAAAGGATTAATTCTAAAACCCGAAGGTATTATAAACCCAAGGAAATGATATTAAACCCAAGGGATTGATATTATAAACCCAAGGAATATAAATTGAAATATAAATATTAAAAACCATAAAATAAACATGGTTGACTGTGGTTGACCATGGTTCATTTTCATATTGAGAAAAGCTTTGTCACAATATGATGTTTCACCATGGCTGACAATTGTTGAGTTTGATTGATTTTCAAATCAAGACAATCTTTGTCACAATAGTTGATTTTTAAATTGATGAAATATTAGTCATAATGTGACATTAGAACATGATTGATCATGGCTAACCATGTTTGTAAACCCAAGGGATTTATACTAAACCCAAGGAATTATATTATTATTTCTATGAACAATATTCCACTTTTGGAATATGAAACCTTAGATGAATAAACCCAACAAATTTATATTAATGTTATAAACCCTATGAATAATTTTATACCCTAGAAATATGAACCCTTATATTAATAAGACCAACACAATGATATTATAAACCCAAGTAAATAATAAACACACGGGATTAATACTAAACTACCAAGGGTTTGTAAACCCAAGGGAATAATAGTCAAACCAAGAGATTAATATTATAAACCCTAGATATATAAATACTTGGATAAATACTATAAACCATGAAATAAATATGGTTGCCCATGGTTTATTTGAACATTTAGACAATATTTGTTAGTATGCGACATTGGATCAAGGATGACCATAGTTGGCCATGGTTTATTCTCGTATTGAGACAATATTTTTCACAATGAGGCATCGGACCATGGTTGACCATCGTGGTTGACGATGGTTGAAATTGGTTGACCATCGTGGTTGACGACAGTTGAAAATGGTTGACCACGGTTTATTTTCATATTGATAAATATTTTTCATAATGTGACATTTAACCATGAATGAAAATAATTGACTAGACTACAAGAAAAATGGGCAATGGTGAGGAGAGAAAAATGCCACCATAAGCTCATTGGTGATGATAAAAAGATCCTCCGTCACAAAAAAATGAACGTCACCAAAGGTGGTGTTGCTAAAAGTATAGTTGTTGTGGTAACATTCAAGGTTTGTCACTAATAATGATTTATAATGACAGATAGTGACCATCACCATTTCATATGAGCAATGGTGATGGACCATAGCCTCGGTCATCAAAAAACATGAATGTCACCAATGGTGGCGACACCAAAAGTATAGGTGTTGTGGTTACATTCAAGGTCCGTCATGAATATTGATTATATAATGACGGATAGTTACTATCACCATTTCATATGAACAACAACGATATATTATGTTGGACCTTTCATGGCCATCACTATTGGTGCATATATATGGCGACGTTCCTTGACCATCGCTATTTCATATTTGGTGAGGGTAAAAAAATGTCATGATATGTTCATTGGTTACTTCAATATTTGTCATAAATAATGACTATAATGATAAAGAATGATCACCACCATTTCATATCAACAACAAAAATTTATGGTGACATACCTTTCATGGTCGTCACTATTGATGCATATATATGGTGGCATTCATTAACTGTCACCATTTCATATTTTGTCGAGGGTCGAAAAATGTCACCATAAGCTCATTGGTGATAGTCAAAACATTTTTTGTCACAAAAAAATAATCACCACCATTCCATATGAATATCAGGGCACGATGGAATCAAACTACCAACCTCATTCTTGTAAAGTAGGTGCTCTTCCATTGAGCTAGCACCATTTAAAGAATTAGAATTTTAAAAATTATATATTGAAGCTTTATATATTGTAAATTCTAAACTTTCAATAAATTAAAGTTTTGACAACCTTTTACTAAACTAGAAAAACAATATCAAAGATGCAGGTCCCTACCTAATGGTTATGGAAGTTATGAAAAGTGGGTGGAGGGAAAAATAGCTACGTATAAGAGACTCAATATGTTCAGTTGAATACTCAATTAGAAGTGAAACTCTGAAGATATTTATAGCCTATAAACAACATATAACTAGCAAATGCACCAAATATTGAAAATGAGATGTCATAAGTGGATAGCATATGGAAGAAGAGCATTGATGAAGAGAAATAAAATATTTTACATAATGAATGATAGAAAAATATAAATGTTATTTTTGGGTGACCTTTTATAATTGAGACCTTTGGATTTCCTTTATAACGTAAATGTTCAACTTAAAAATTAAAAAATTTAGATATCTTAACTATATCTAAACTTTTCGGCAAATGTAACACAAATCTCCAGGGACCATGAAACACATAGGGAAAAATAAAAAAAATACTGTCCCAGGTTCACATCCCAATGAACAAAGAGCCCTACTCATGGGTATGGTTGATTTAATTTCACAACACCCAACTTCAAGTGGGCTTTGCCAAAATCATGCAAAATTGGGGTTCATAATTGCCCACAGATCAAAGGAAATGTTTTCCATTACCGAAAAAGAGGGGATATGTGAAACATCAAACCAAGGATTGAGAGATAAGGAAATATCTAAATACATCACAATGATATGAAAAAAAAAGAATCTGAAATGCAGAACTTCATAAACAAATGGTAAAGAAACATGGAACCCTACCCTCATCTTTCGAGCAATGAGAGGGAAAAGGAAATATCTCAATACATCGCATGTAAAATTTTGTAGATGTTCTATGCTTGACGAAACTTTAATTTTTATCCCAATATCAGTTAGAAATCACATAAACAAGAAAGTAAAATGCTGATAGAACATACCAGTAGATTGACAGAAGACAAGTCAAAATATATATAAGTGTGTTGGTGCATTACGGAGGTCAACAGGATGCTTCAAAAAAAAAAGTCTCAATACGGTCACCCAACAAGAAGTGTCACACAACCCTCTAGGACAACTAGATCAGTCAACCCCAAAAGTCAATGAAAGGAAACACTGTCACAGTCAATGGTCAACGCAAATAGCAGTAACAAAAAAGTCAACGTAGCCAAGTCAAAGACAATGTCCAGCCTCGATATTTGTGCCAAAAAATGTGGATTGACGAGATTGATGTTTTGGGAGAGTTTTGGGTCAATTTTACCAAGTGTTGACCAAAGTCAACGCTGGTCAATTTCTGCACTGGAAACCCTAGATAGTCTGAAACCCTAGCAGTTGCTTTTTCCCACGTGTGAGTGAAGAAGAGACTCCAACAGATGATCAAACCAATCATATGAGGAGAGAGGATGTGATGTGATGGATGAGTGAAAATTTCCTCCAACGTTGACGAATTTATATCCACCAATGAGGGTGTGTGACACAACGGCTCGGGCTTCAAGCCTACATTTCATTTCAGGCCGACCTGCACATATTTTGAATAAATTCAAAATAAATGTTCAGCTCATCAGATCAAGATGATATTTAGATCAATCTTGCACCTCTCCGAAAGAGGAGTCCAATAAAAATATTGGCATCTTCATTTGAGCATCACAACATGGAGTTTGGACCTATTTTTCCAAAATTAACACTCTCTCTCAACTAGGGAGACTCCATCCACTTGTGCAATCCAAAAATCGTGTGTCATCCCACTATAACTTTCTTTGCTAACTTTTTTATTTCAGAACAAAAGTGGGTCAGTCACAAATACATCATTCCTGGCTGAAAAATTCAGCTTAGAGTTCTGAAACCTCTATAGGACTCAGAGAGTAACATACCAACTCAAATTTGGTTTATCTGTCCCGAAGTCAATAGGACGTCTGAAACCTCACTAGACTTGATCCTAGTTCAATTGGTTGGACACGTGCCATCCTAGATAGAGAGTACGACAATCTGTGATGTATCCATTAGTCTTTACTACTAGTCTCTAGCTTTTCTCACCTCACTGGCCAAATGAGAGATACTTCCCATGAGTTTGGGACTCAATGGGTAGGATGCATATGGGGCACGGATCATGAGAGGTGAACCAACTCAACATCATAACGGTGGGGAAAAAGCATAAAAAGGTTTGGCAAGCCTAGCCCCATGTGTGCTTATAGCTCCAAGAAGATATCCCCAAAGCCCCCCAGAGCTCCCAAAGCTCATCATCCAACAGGACCCTCAGAATACGGTCATTCCACGATTTCAAGATTCTCACAGAAGTTTAGCAACTTGACATTCCCCAGGGGATTTGTGAGAATATCCATGACCTGCTCATTAGTTCTTATATAATCGAGCCTTATGGCGCCTCGCTGTATAATATCCTGAATAAGGTGGTACCTGATGTCAATATGCTTGGATCAATCGTGGAACACGAGATTCTCGGACAACCGAATCCCACTCTGGTTATCATAGAGTATCACGGTGGTATCTAGCACATGCCCGAACATCTCACTGAAGAGCTTTTGCAGCCAAAATTTCTTCAAAAAAGGCCATACTCACTGCAATGTATTCGTCCTCCGTGGTGCTCAAAGCCACAGACTTCTGGTTCCTGCTCATCCATGATATCGAAGCATAAACAAGTGTGAAGCAGCATCCCGATGTGCTCTTATGATCCACCGCACTTCCATCCCAATCAGCATCAGTATATCCATGGAGTGTCACTCTCCTGGAAGTG
Organism: Pinus albicaulis; assembly: GCA_034641835.2. NCBI lineage: Eukaryota > Viridiplantae > Streptophyta > Pinopsida > Pinales > Pinaceae > Pinus > Pinus albicaulis. The sequence goes on along the minus strand of CM076575.1, from coordinate 936,502,123 downwards.
TATCTCAACCCATGGTTTATCGTGCCCTAAAGATATCTCAACATATTCTTGGCACCAACACAGTGAAAGTGATGAGGCTCAACCATCTGTTGACTGAAAGTGTTCTCTGCAAAACATACGTCTAGAAGGGTGTTCACTAAGAACATAAGGGCCCCTACAAGTTGATGATACTTAGTAGTATTTGCTAGCACGGGGCCAGCAGCATTGCCACTCAACTTCTTAAATTTGAGCTCCATTGTTGTCAACACGGACATACAATCCATCATTCCAAATTTTTCCAGAAGCTTCACAATATAATTTCGTTCAAAAAGGAAAATATTGCTAGGTCTCTACCAAACGTCTAGGCCTAGGAAGTAGTACATCAGTCCTAGGTCCTTCGTCTCAAACTCAGCAGTGAGATCCCTCTTGCTCTGATGAATAAGAGGGTCAACGCCTATCAGGAAAAGGTCGTCCACATACAACACCTGAATGAGAGGCTTTTCTTTATCAACGTTGAAGTAAAGGTTTGGATCAACATTAATATGAGTGAAGCCCAGCTTCATCAGGTAGCTATCTATCCTCTCGTACCAAGCTTTGGGTGCTTGATTCAACCCATAGAGGGATTTATTCAACCTGCAGAAATGGGTGTCCCAATCATGGACTTCAAGCCCTAGAGGTTGCTCCACATACACCTCTTCCTTTATCGCACCATGCAGAAATGCGGTATTCACATCCATTTGATGAAGATTCCATCCTTACGTAACAGCAAGGGCTATGATATATCAGATGGTGGTATATTGGGCCATAGGTGCAAATATGTAATCATAGTCTATGCCTTCCTTTTGAGAGAAGCCGTGGGCAATGAATCTTGCCTTGAAATTTTCAGCACTTCCATCAGATCCATGATTGATCTTATAGAGCCATTTTGAGGTGACAACTGCTTTGTCCTCTAGTCTCGGAACCACACCCCAGACATCATTCTTCACAATGGACTCATACTATTCGTGCATACCATTCTTCCAAACTTGATGCTTTATGGCTTACTCAAAAAGATCCAGGCTCAGATTGTACAATAGTACACATGGGTGCTAGATACCCTTGGTATCTATTAGGCTTCTTTCTTTCACAGAATGCCCCCCTTGGGGACATATGATTCTCGACATCATCGAGTGTGTCCATGAGCCATGATGGTATTTTCCTCATTGTAGGAGGTGGATCAATCAGGTCCATTGGTCCTTCAACATCGAGCATTGTCTCATCCTTTGGTTCTTCTTGATTTCTAGGCCTTGCTTCATGATCTTCCTTAGATCTCGAAAGATTGACTACTTTCCTCAAAGAAGAATCTTCGTCAAAGGTAACATCGTGGCATATCTTCACTTCCATTTGATGAGTCACATAGACTCTATAGGCCTTCGAAGTTTCGCTATAGCTCACAAACATTATCTTCTTTCCAGAAGCATCCAGCTTGCTCCTCTTATCCTACGGCACATGAAAATAAATAGGACATCCAAAAAATCTAAAATGTGAGATGTCACGTTTCTTACCAGAGAAAACCTCTTCTGGAGTTTTGGAGTCTAGAGTGGAATGCGAGCATCGGTTTTGTATGTACACAACAATTCTCGCAGCTTCTCCCCATAGAAACTTCGGAGGACCTTGGTAACATAGCATGGCATGTGAAGCTTCCATAGTGGTCCTATTCTTTCGTTCAACAATGCCATTCTACTCTAGAGTATAAACAGTTATGGTCACCCTCTTGATGCCATCTTCTCTACAAAATTTCTTGAACTCGTTTGTCTCATATTCAGTGTCATTATTGGTCCTCAATATCTTGATCTTCTTCCCTGTCAAATTTTACACCAAGGCTTTGAAGGTACGGAACCACATGAAATCCTAATCCTTCTTCTTCAAGAAGTATATCCAGGTTTTGCAAGAGAATTCATCTATAAATTTCATATAATAAGAACATCCTCCCAAGGATGTCACAGGCATCATACCAGATAGATCAGAATGTAACAATTTCAAGACATCATATGTCTTTGTGACACTTGAGCGGAAAGGTCCCCTTGTATGCTTTCCTTTGGCACAACCCTAACACACACCTTCATGATCATTTGTGAACTCGAGCATCCCCATCACCACCTTCCTTTCTTTGGGAAGGTATTTGTAGTGAAGGTGTCTAAACCTACGGTGCCATAGTTCAGGCTGTCAAATATTATCACATGCCATTGCTCCTAGTGGATTTCCTCCAACCTAGTAGAGTGTATCAACTCTAAACCTAATCATGATAGCTTCCTTGAAACTCTTCTTCCAGATACACACCTTCCCATCAATGAATGCTACAATGAAACCTTTTTCTTCCATGGCCGATGTAGACACAAGATTCTTCTTCAAATCAGGTACATATAGTACATGTTGTAAGCGGAGGACTTGACCTTGAGACAAGTGGAGGGTCATAGTCCCTGTCCCTTTCATGGGATATGTGGCATTATCTCCAAGGAAAATTTCCATATTAACATCCTTCTCAACCATACCAGAAAGTGCTTCCTTGAACCCAATAATTTCCTTGAGACACCACTATCTATCAACCAGACATCCACAGTGTTGGGTGGAGATGCAATAGAGAGGGTATATATAAGAATGAATTCATTTCTTTTATCATCAACAACATTTGATTCCTCATACCTACAATTTTTCGACCTTTTGAAAGGTTGCCCATTTCCGCCAGAGGGATCCTTCCTCTTCCCTTGTAGCCTGTTCTTCCTTTGATTTCCATTCCTCTGGTTGTTTTTGTTGTCATCATCATCGGGAGAATCCTTCTTGAAAGGGAATTCTCTAGAATAGTGACCTCGCTTGTGACAAGTTTAACATTTTCCTTTCTTTCTTTGGTCCCTTGCTCTTCCTATGTTCCTCGTACCACCAAAGTTCTTCTTCTTAGCACGTAGTGAAGGCAACGTTTCCTTCATTTTCATATTCCTTCATCCTTGTCTCTTCTTGTACGCATCTTGATAGTACTTCATCAAAATCAGGTATGACATTATTATTGAGAATGGTAGTGCTGAATACATGCCATTTGAATGAGAGACCTCCAAGTGTGGTGAGAACCATATCTCAATTAGCTATTGTCTCCCCAATAGCCAGAATATTATTCCTAATTTTGGTCAACTTCAGAAAATATGATAGAACAGACTCATCCCTGCCTTTCTGTAGATACTTCAATTGGTTCTTGAAGAATAGGGCTTGATTTGAATTGTTGACCTTGAACATGTTGACCAACTTATTTTACACCTCTTTTGATGTTCCCATATCAGAGATGTAGGCAACCGAACTCTTATGAATTGAGTCCCTAATCATCAAATTTTCTTTGATTTCCCCCTTCTTGTACCTAGTCTTGATGGTAGCAGATGAAGTGGATGGAGGCTCTTGGATTTTACCCTACACATAGTCCATGAAATCTTGGTCTTCTAAGTTAAGATCCAATGTCATCTTCCAAGCATGGAATTCTTCCTTCCCAATCAATTTTTCATCAGCTTTAACACCATTGTAGTTTGAGGTACCCATGATTTTCTTTGGTGATTCCTATAAAATAGGGCTTAGTATTCACCTCAGCTCTGATACCACGTAAATTTTTGTAGATTTTCTATGCTTCATGCAACTTTAATTTCTATCCCAACATCAGTCAACAATCACATAAAGAAGAAAGTAAAATGCTGATAGAACATTGCAATAGATCGACAGAAGAGAAGCCAAAATATATAAGTGTGTTGGTGCATTACAACGATCAATAGGATCCTTCAACCAAAAAATTCTCAATACGGTCACCCAACTAGAAGTGTCACACAACCCTAGGAAAAACAGATCAATGAACCCCAAAATTCAACGAAATTCAACGCTGTCACAGTCAGTGGTCAACACAAACAACAAGAGCAGAAAAATCAATGTATCCAAGTCAAATTCAACATCCAACCTCAGTATTTATGCCAAAAAATGTGGATAGATGAGATCAAGGTTTTGGGAGAGTTTCGAGTCAATTTTACCAAGCGTTAAACAAACTCAATGTTGGTCCATTTCTCAGCTGGAAACCCCATAGAGTCTAAAACCTTAACTGCTACTTTTTCCCACGTGTGAGTGAAGAAGAGACTCTAATAGATGCTCGAACCAATCATATGAGGAGAGAGGATGTGATCTGATGAATGAATGAAAATGTCCTCCAACGTTGACCAATTTATATCCATCAATGAGGGTGTGTGACACAACTACTGGGGCTTTAAGCCTACATTTCATTTTAGGTTGACCTGTACATATTTTGAATAAATTCAAAATAAATGTTCTGCTCATCGGATCAAGATGATCTTTAGATCGATCTTGCACCTCTCCGAAAGAGGAGTCCAATAAAAATATTGGCATCTTCATTTGAGCATCCCAAAATGGATTTTGTATCTAGATGTCCAAAATTAAATGCTTTACCAAAATCATGAAAAATTGGGGTTCATAATTTCCCACAGATCAAAAGAAATTTTTTCCATTACCAAAAAAGAGGGGATATGTGAAACATCAAACCAAGGATTGAGAGAAAAGGAAATATATAAATACATCACAATGACATGAAAAAAAAAGTGAATCTAAAATACAGAAGTTCATAAACAAATGGTAAATAAACCTGGAACCCTACCCTTATCTTTCGAACAATGAGAGAGAAAAGGAAATATATCAATACATCACAATGATATGACAAATAAAAAAGAGAAACTGAAATGCAGAAATTCCTAAACAATTGGTAAAGAACCTTGGAATGCTAGCTTCATATTTCGAGCCTTGAGATTCAGGAACTCCAGAAAATCAATTGTCCCATTTCCATTGGCATCCACTTCATTTATCATATCCTGTAGTTGAGCTTTAGCTGGATTTTCTCCTAGAGAGTGCAGAACAGTGCCTAATTCTTTGGTAGTAATGCAGCCTACAAAAAATCATGGTCAGAATATTGTCTAAAGTAAATGACCCCAACTAAATATTTTTCAATTTTAAATCCAATAGAGCTCTCTTCCATATTTTAATGCCCAAAATTGAGATTAGTACAATTAATGAAACAAGTATAACTTTAGAATATAGCCTAAAATGGATATCTTTACATAATATCATGGATGCATAATTTCATTCACCTTTTCGTTGATCCCTCTTGACTCTTAATAATATCCAAATGTGATTGATCTATGTTAGCTTTAGCTACATTGGCATTTTTTACAATAATTTAAGTCAGCTAGTCTGTGTTCATGTCCAAATTCAAGAAAAATGATATTTAAAAAAAGGTCCCCAATTTAACAAATACTTGGTCAAAATGTGAGGACCAAATACAAATATTTTTAACTTCAAATTTGAGACAAAAATTTGACAAATTAAATGTAAGGACCCAAAACATGCATACATGTATTGGTTGTATTTTTATAGTTTTTGATTTACCAAAATGATGAAAATGACATTTATTTTCAAACATACAAAATTTTGCATCTCTGATTAGATTCAACATCTAATTCAACGCCATGAGATTAGACATAATCCAGGTTTAAGGAAAAGCTCCACACACTCGCTAAGACAATAAGGTAATTAAAAATATGTTGGTTGTTTTTTCTATTTTATTTTATTAGCACTACACAAGCATGCATGCACACAAGGATCACTCCCAACCCACATGCTATATAACCTTACTTCTCTTGGTGCATCTTTAATGCTTCATGTTTTTCTCTCAGAATATAACTTAGCCTTATATTCATCACTAAATCAAAGAGAAATGACTACAAATTTGAATTTGGACAACCATGTAATTCTAAGAAAACCCAACAATACAGTATCATCAACACTTATCTTTCATCTTAATAAAAAATCATGTCCACTTATCATTATGAAATTTCAAATAGGAATTTGAATAATTCAAGATCAATTAGTGAACTTGACATCAATGTTGCCAGACAAGTGGTAACAGAAGAAAACTTCAATCATATATTGATCCATATCTGCAAAATTTGGGAAGTTTCAAGACAATTTATAATCGCTTCCATGGAAATCATGTTGATAAAACCTTCCCAAGAATAAGGCCACATCAATCAACAAGAGTTCCATCATACTTAATACTATCAAAGAGGTTAATAAAAAATGTGAATTTACGGAACTTCGTAACTTGCATTGGTTCCTTATCCTTCATCCAACCCTAAAATTTTAGACCAAGGTTAACATTTTGAAGGAAAATTAAGAAAAGTCACATGTTCTTGTGAAATAATATTTTTATCACTACCATTAACTATGATGCAATAGTTTTGCACAAACAAAGCATCCTTATCTAAAGTGAAGTAGTAAGTGATGATGAAGACTAATTGTCGACTTAGATTTTTTTTCCATTATTTTATTTTTGAATTTTTAGAATTATTGTACTTAGTAGCAGAGGCATTCGCACCATGGATTGGGAATTCCACAACAGCCACTTATGTAACTGGGATTGTTGACTATAATCATTTTAAACCTCTCCTACCTTTTTCTCAACCACTGAAATATGTGCTAAAAACTCTTTGCTTAAGGCATTCGTCATTAGAATGGCCAGACCATCAGCGATAATAACAATATTCTCGTAACATTTCCACTATCATTACATTTGCTTTTGGGCTAAAATTTATAATTATGGGTATCATTTTCATTCCTTGTAAACAAATGAAGATGACAAGGGGAAGGAGCAGAAGAAGAGATATTAGAAAACATCCACTGAGAGGAGATTGATTTTTTTTCAATGATTCTCCATCTTTAGGGATCACTTCTGTAACTTGATTCCAGTATTCAAGGGAAGCCAGAAAGCATTGCTACAATGAACTGAGTGCATGCAAAGTCCATCTTGTATTGAATATGAAATAAGAGACACAAGATAAAATCAAAACATTAATCCCCAACGATGAATTTTTCAATATACTTGCTAGTGTCAGTATTTGCATCCTTCCACCAGTGATCAAATTAACTCTTTCATGTCATGTTAGGTGTCCCATTCAGATTTTTTTTTTCATTCCACTAGGTCATGTAGAAATTTGGTCACCTGGTGCAGATTTCAATCAAGTTTCACTCTTTTCAAAAAATGTCATTTCATCACTTGCTGGCTCATTTCATCATTATGCCTGAGTGTACATCATTCATGAGTCTTTATCACCTTTTCATTCATGTCATCACGAAGTCCATTCAGTCAAAGTGTCCATTAGGTATTAGGGTTTTCAAGGTCATCAGAAACAAAATTGCACTAGCCTGCACTGGCAATTAGAGGAAATGTGTGTCCCAAGCCAATTCATGAAATTTCATCAAGTATGAGGCCATTTAAGCTCATAAACATCATGTCTCCATCATTTTTCAATAATTAATTCCAAGGGACAAATCATTTTCCACACATACAACCATTTTTTCTTCAAAGTACGTTTCTAACCAAATGGAGATGAATTTCATAAACATAAAAGAGGTTTTTGTTAATCATAGAACGAGGACAAAAAACCTCCACCAGGTTTTACAGAGGTGTTATGGTTTGGGAGAAATGTCAAAAATAAATTTTCTACAATAGAGCTATTGCACTTCTGGAGTGACCTTGGGAAACTCAAATTTTATCCTAGTTGTAGTGTCCAAATGACTTTCTTGACAAATAAAATGATAACTAGACATAGAGATATTTCTAATTAGTTATCATGAGCTCAATTTGGAGTTCAAAAAGGCCTCCAGAAGTGGCCTGAAAGAGCACGATGTGCTCTTTGTGCCCCCATTCTACACCTTTTTAACATTCTTGGGAGAATTGATTTGTGAGGGGCTATAGTTAATAATTTTTAGTGCTTTATAGGTCCATTGTGTAGTATACAGAAATAGCGTTCCAACGAGACATTATGCTCCTAATTTGGACTTCAGTAAGTCATCCAAAAGTAGGTTTGAAGGTGGCGTTTCGCTCCTGGGCTTGGCTCTTTTCTCCTAGCAAAGGTGTTGCACTCCTAGCAGACCAATGTTGCCCTCCTAGAAATGGCACTGCACTCCTACCCAACGTCACTGAAAATTCCCAAAACCTCTTGCAACTCTTTATAGTCATCAATTTAGAGTTTCTTCAGTTGTAAAGAGGTAATTCAGCCTCATCAAAGCCCTCCATACATTTCATCATTGCAAATATCATGGTGTTCATTCTCCTTGTTTCAAGTTTTGAGTTTTCAAGCTACAAAATTTAGTTTCACTCCCACATCCTAATTTTTTTCCCCTAAACCCAAATTTACCCTTCCCACATCTCAGTAAACCTTATCTCTATCCCTATATCACTAATTCCCCATTCGTAAGACACATTCCCCAAAACCCTAGTTCCTTGGCTATAAATTTCCTAGGTAACCTCCCTATACTTGTAATAAATTTCCCCACCCCATTTCCCTAAGTCTTTATATCCCCTACCACTTCCCTAAGCTCCCTAACTCCCTTCCCCAATTCCCTAATTTTTCCTACACTAATCCCAACTCCCTAAACCTACTCTCCTACCTCCTTTCCCTTCCCTTTCACTAGGGTTTCAAAACAATACAAATGCCATGGATGAAAAGAGAAACACCATAGAAGAAGAGAAGAAGACCCACAATAAAGGGAGGAGAATCCTAAGGCATGAAACTAGACCTTCAGCAATACAAACCCTACTTGAAATTACAGTGCAAAGGAAACCCTAATCAAGAAAAAAGAGAAGGATACGTTGTATTTGATTATTGATGCATCCATGATAGCATATATTACCATCTCAAGTCTCCATGAAGCAAGTTTGGAGCAATTTTGGGGAAATTTGGCAAAATTTTGGGAAATTTGGAAGGGAGAAAAGTAAAAAAGCACCTCAAAAATCATGTTTCTGCCCTGATTTTCAGCTAGGCATTGCGCTCCTGACTAGTCTTGGGAGATTTAACTTTTGGAGGGCTAGAAATCATCATTTTTGGAAACCTAGTACATTTTTGGAAACTAGATTGGAAAATTTTTTCGATTAGCTATCCTGAGATCAATTTGGACATCAGAAACCCCCTCAAAATTTGGCTTGAAGTTGGTACTACACTCCTGATTAGTGACTGATATTTCTGATTTTTTTTTTTTTTTTTTTTTTTTTTTTTTTTTTTTTTTTTTTTCTGGATTTTACCATGGAAAATGTGAATTTTATAGATGTAATTGATGGATGTAAATGTAATAATGATTATTTTAAGTTACCTAAGGGTAAACACATTATTTAAAACTATTTAAGAGGATTGATGAATTAGTTTCACTAAATTTATGGATGAGTCAGTTTGACCTCCCTACACCCTAGGTTAGCAGTTGAGACTTTTGTGAATCAGCTACACAACTCAGGGGTTCAACGCCTGAGGTCGGGAGAAATTTTTTCATGCTTATATATTTTTTTTATAGACTTATTTAACATGTTTGATGTTGTTGTATTGATCATAGAGACTAGTATATTCAAATTTTGGCGGGAATATATTGGATGAGTTGGAACTATTCTTTTGGGATTCATTTGGTACTGTACTTTGGCATATGTTATTCTTCTATTGCATATGTGTGAATATTTTATACTTTCCATGTTCATTCCACTTCTATGATATGTTTGATTCTCAAGTTTGATAAGCATAATGCATATTTTATGCTCTATTTTGGGAGAATCACCATAATTTGTTTCATTTCTTCATTTTAAAAGGAATTCATGTACTGTCATGCTATTTTTAGCTCCTCACGAGTCTGATCCATCTCACCTAAGAACCCTATAGTGTTAAATTACCTACCTACGTTGCCCCATTAGATGTCTGCAATTAAAATCTTATTTACCTTGACCTAGTTATCTCTTTGACCTAATTCACTCATCCATCACCCAAATAACAAATCAAAACCCATGTTCTACTATACCTAGCCTAAAACCTAATTGATCCAGCCCTCTTGGTTGTGATCCCTTGGAGAGAGCCCACTCCTGCCTAGTAGGGCTAGCTACTTGGCAAGAGCTTGGTCTATAGTTACCTTTGTTGGTCTCTTCTCAGCCTCAGAGATCTGGTGGAGTGATAAAAATATTGATGAACAATTAGTACCAGCAATTTATAGAGAGGAAACCCTCGATAAGTAGCTCCTTCGTAAGAGGTTAGAAAAATTTTCTAATAACTAGTTTGTAGAAGCCATCGAAATCACCCAATAGACACCACATTGCACACAACATGTTGAGTTGTGGGAGAAATAATCTTAAATTAGAATGCACCCTTTTGCGAGAGTAACAAAATTTTAGAGAAACAAAAATTCCTATGATAAGTGATATACCTACTGGAGGTATAGAAATGCTTCTAGAAAATTAGGAGGTTGTTTGAGACCCCAAGAGATATCTACGGAACAACCCCAAACCCAAGTAGCTTTGAGGTTATGGAAAAATAATTGAGAAGGAATATGAAGGAAAAAGTATTGCAATTAGACTAAACTCAAAAGGTAACTATGAACCAAGAGTGACAAAGTTCTCGAAAAAATATTAGTCTAAAGAAGATAGAAGCTCATGCAACACTAAATATTATTTTATTGGGAAAAGAGAATTCTATGTTCATCTTGGAGATGCAAACTACTCTTGCACATTATGGGAAAAAGGGCTTGCAAAAATATTCCCTGTGTGTAGCATCAATGCACACAACATTATATTTTTCCCATCGCACTAACCTTCTAGTTATGGCCACATAGCACTTGGGTCACAGTGGCAAGGCTTTCAGTAGTAGCCACTTAGGAAATCTTCCACAATTTGCACTATTGTACCAGAACTAGATCTTGGACCTATGCTAAGATGTGAGGTGTTTCCACTCTAAGACATGAAGCAACATGTTTATCGTTCAGAGCTGAAAAACTTGAGAAACACCTTGAACTGAGAGAAACAGTCAGAAAAAAATGATCAAAAATTAATAATAATAACTCTAGAATATTATAAATAGGAAACCTCGCTATCACTGCACTGGAGGTGCATACCTTCACTTTTTTATTTTTCATTATAATTTTCATAAAATCCCTCAAATCCTAGCCTACAATGTTTTTTCATTTAGAAACAGTTAAAAGCACATGAAAACAATGGAAAGATTGGGTTTTTTAGTTGCAAGACACAAGACAATTTTTGCAAAGTTGAAGGCACATGGAAAAAAGGCCCTTTGTCTGTCCTTTCCTCAGGTACAAGAAACCCAAAATATTTTCTCACAAATTTTCAATTTTTTCTCCAACGACCCCAATGACTCGCTTCACTTTCCTTAGTTTGAAAACAACGAGAAATAGGCGGTAGCAATGATCAAGATACCTAGAGAAAAAATGGTGGAGGAAGATGTCATGATTCAAAAAATGCCAAACATTCACCATCAACTTGACTCACCACTCTACCAAATCTCAAGTGGAATCTTCAAGCATATTTTCACATTTCACAAGAACCCTTATATTAGCTTATATACTCAATTGAAAGTACATTTCCTTTGGTTTCCTAAGCGTGTAAGTAAATTTTTCAATAACTTAATCAACTAGAGACTTTAGGAACCCTTCAAAGAGAACAAGAAGGAACTGATGCAAAAAAGATAAAATAAGCATGCCCCCTTTACCAACACCAATCCATTGTATAAAATCATTAACAATGGAGAATATTACCAACAACAATACATTATGTCAAATTTTTAACAATGGAAAAGAGAAGAATATGATAACATAGTTCCCCATTACATTTATCCACATAACATTTAACCAAATAAGGAGGGAAATGCAAACCTTGAGATCCATGTACTAAAACTTGAAAGAATGTAGAGAGGGACCCATTTCATTCTTGATAAAAGTAGAAAAAACTCCCTTGCATCTCATAATAAATGAAGCATCTAAAGATTGATAAAAGCAGAAAAAACTCCCTTGGATCTCATAATAAATGAAGCATCTAAAGATGAGGTGATCCTCTAACTCTATCTTATGCAGCTATCAAAGCTGGAAGATCATATCTAAATAAGGAAAATGATTTATTTTGACCCAAAGCCAATGAAAACCCACTCTAACATGGCCAAGAAAAACCCAAGAGAATGCATACAAACCCTACGTATGCATGAAGTGCTCCTTGTACAAATAGGTCATAGTTATAAGGCCCACCAGAGGAGAAGTAATGTACTCTATCTATACATGTCATCTACAATAATCCTATTCAAGTCCTTCTTATATGCCTAGAGGTAATGGAATAGGAAAAATTTCCATGGACTAATACAACCAAACCAACTAGTACAAAGGAAGTTTCAATATTATAAATCATAATATTCAGTTTGTCAAAAAAAGTAATTTGTCAAGGAAGGAAGGAGAAATTCCTCTAGCTTGAGGCATGGTTATATCTCGAACCATACAGATTCAATATAAGAATCCAGGATTTAAACCAAAAAGAAAAGATCACATTCCATACTATTTATATCAAAACAAGCTCACCAACTAGCATCCTATTTTACCATACAAAGAGAATGCTATTTATATCAAAAAAAGCTCACCAACTAGCATCCTATTTGATAATAAAAAGAACAAAAAAATCAAAAAACAACGAGTTCATCAATTCAATAACAGTTTCAACTTATAACTTATAACTGGTGCAATTTGAGACACAAGAACAGTTATATAAACATGGAAAATTTTAAGGATCTGTTTTTATTTCATGTGTTCTTTGGATTTTAAGAACATATGAAATAAAATGTAAATAAGTAAATAATAAAGTAGAATGATTGAGCAAGATCAAGCACTGAAAGATCAAATACTACACAATGTATTAATTTGACCTACCAACTGTTGGTGATCCCAAAAGAGTTGTTGCAAGAATTTTGATGCCTTACAGAGAGTCGCCATTATTATAAGAGACCATTTCTGTAAAACCTGGTATAAGGTCTGAGGAGACATAAGAGTGCTACTATAAATATAAAATATTTTCCTTTGAAGAGGAAACACCTGCCATTTTGTGGTCACATATTTCTTACAAGGGGTCACCATACACTGTTGAATTTCTCATCATAGATTCATTTAAATATAAGACACCACAATATAGGTGCAATTCAGAAAATAACAACCATCAGTGTAACAATGAGTTAAGAAGATCAATGCTAGAAAAAAGAGTCCTAATTTTCAAAAGGGAGTTTTCTTTAGTTGCACCAATTTATTTTTTGTGCCACCACTTAATTTGAAATTAGTGAAGAAGCATAAATGTTTCCCTTGCTTATCTATTACTAGAAATAGTAGAAAGCATTCCAAAAATGTATGTGCTTTTTCCGAAAATGTAATACTCCTGAAATATTTATGTAGCGTTTCTTCTCCTGGAAATGTTGTAAATGTTTCCCAAGTAAAAATGGAAAAAAAAAATTGAGGTGTGTCTCCTGAAACATTTCCTTCCCATGAAACATGGGAAACAATATCTTCCAGTATGAAAAAAATAAAGCCATAACCTATGAGACTCCTAAAAAGCGTAATACAGAAGAAAAAAAACAAGAAAATCTAAGAAAAAGGCAATCAAACTTCACACAAAAAAAAGATTAAATTCAAGGTTATAAGAAAGAGGGTTTGGACCTGTCTCCTCACACAAATTACATTTGTGAGTGTCTTGGAGAGTGTGAGAAGCTTTGAAACTTGCAAATGTTTTTCCTATTTTCAAAACATTCATTTCATAGATGAAGGGAATTTCAATTAATTGCACTTGCTTAATTATTTGTGCCACGACTTTCCTTTCAAAGGTGCAGGGATTATGGATTAATTGCTGTTGCTTAAATATTTGTGCCACCACTTAATATGTCATTGGTGAATATTACCCTTATTAGAAGGAAAATATTTCTAAAACATGCATGTCCCTACCCACCAGGCGTTTCTGTACCTAGAAATAGTATAAATCATCCCAAAAGTGTATGTGTTGCTTCCCAAAATTGAAATACCTTCTGAAATGGTTTTGATGTTCGAGATACTGGTCATATTTAGACCTTAGGACTTAGATGAATAATAAGTTCTCATTACTAAAGTGATGTAATAATGGGACATTCAATGAAGTCGTTGAGGAAGTGGTTAATATAAAGGTAGTTGGGAGTTGTGTAATGTACTCTTATCTCCTTCTTTGTAATTAGATATTGCACCTAATGAATGAAATAATCTATTTTTTCTCATTATTATCTTTATTTATGTCCACTCGTGTGTGTAAATTCTCACATTTCGGTCATTTCTTCCCAAGGAAATGCTGGAAGTGGAAATGTTTTCCAATTATAAATGAAACCCAAAATATTTTTGCATGTTTCTTAGAACTGTAACTCTCCTGAAACATTTCCTTCACAGAAAATTATGGAAATAATATTTTCCAATATTTAAAATTTCAGCCCAAAACTTGTGAGACTCGTAATAAGTGTGAAACAGAAAAAACATGAAAAAAAAAATGCAAGTAAACTTCATAAAACAAAGATACAAAATTCAAGTTATAAGAAAAAGGGTTTTGTCCTCTTTATTAACACAGGTTACATTTGAACTTGCAAGTGTGTTTTAGATATGAAAAAATATGATTTCAGAGGAGCGGGGATTTTCATCTATTTCAACTCTTGGAGAAGATGTTTTACACATTTTTATAAATATTTTCATTTTCTTTCCTTTCCCATTTGACAACCCATAGAAGAAACTTTAAACCCCTGTGAAAATGTTTTATTCTTTGTATTTTATAGATGTATGTATGTCTTATAACTTTCCAAGAAAACTGGGAACAACATAGAAAGATTTGAAATGATGTCGTGAAATTATGAAATAAAAGAAAGGGTATAGCTACTTAAGATATATACCAAGTTTATGCAAAAAAGCTATCTAAAGTGTTTATTCACACCATACATCAAAAATTATTCGAAAAAGGGAGTATATATATCTACGTGCATATTTGGAATCCCTTGACATAAATTTGACTCTTTATTCCCATATTGTTCTACTCCAGATTTTGAATATCCCTTATCATCACCCTGTTAGATACAATGTTGTCAGTTTATTTGAAAATATTAAAATAAAAATTATATGAATTAGTCCTATATGAATTGTAAGCAATGTTAGTATCTAGTACATGTTATATTTCCCAAGTCTTGAGGTCATACCACCAACCCTTATCTTAGTGTACTTGATGTTTCAAAGTCACATTAAAATATTATTGTTTGAAGCCTATAAATAGGCATCTCCATTATCATGATTGGAAAGTTGATTATTTTTCAAGCTATCAATTTCCAATAGAAATTTTCCTTCCATTACATTACTCATTATGTGTACATCTTCTAAGTGTTTTTTCCATTTTTTTCTGTAGTTGTGAAGGTATGAATGTAATTTATAATTCTTTCTATTGTAGCATAAATATATTTCACCTTGATATTTTACCTTGCAACAGAATTATATTTTACCACCAGATTTTTTTAAGTATCAAGCAAAAAAAATAATGAAGTATTGTGTTACATAGCTAAGTTAGGTAAGAAGAAATTTTATATCAAGGGTTCTACATTCATGCACTACAAACCTATACTTTTGCAGAGTACCTATTAGTATAAAGAAAATTGTTGTAACAACCATTAACTCTTGCACATGTTTCCATGCTAGATTTTCCATTTGAGGGATTAATTGATATGAATGGAGTGTGCTAGGATTAAGGAAAAAGAGAGCTATTAATTTTTTATTTCAAGGAGAAATTATGCCTTCTATTAAGAAGAAGGTCCCATGAAATTAGAACACAATATTATTTTAAAAATAATCTGGTTCTGGATGATTACATTGAAAGACATACGATTCCTAAGATTAGCACTTGGAGGCAAGGAAGAAGCCAAAAAAGGAGGAGGCATTAACATCCATATACTCTGAAAATTTAAAGCATGCATTGCCAGTGGTCTAGAAATAGAACATAATTCTCCGTTATGCCTTCTATTAATAAAAATCTCCCATGAAATTATAAATCAATCTACAAACTTCTCCATTTATGCCTTCTATTAAGAAGATACTCATGTGAAATTAGAACTCAGTATACATAATTCTCCATTTATGCCTTATACTAAGAAGAAGCTCCCATGAAATTATACATCAGGAAAATAGACCTTGTTGTGGTCCTCAAAAAAATCCTACAGTATTAATATTTTTCTTGTTTCAATATTTCGATTAGAAAAAATAGCATATATGCAAAAGAAACATTCATATATTACTTGTGTTCAAACTCTGTATATGTTGTATTCTTAGGAAGATTTTAAATATGTTCCTCTGCCTTTACCAAATATGACTGTGGAATCATTAAACTATGTATCCTTTCATTCAATATCAATTTCTGCACAATAAATGTCACATTTTATTCTTTCCCAGTTATCGACATGCCATGAATGATAAATTGAAAGTCACAAAAACCAAGAAAAAACCCTTTTCTAACCAAAGCAAGCAAACAAACAACAATGCCTCCAACAAAACTTCACCTCAGAAATTACTTTGCCATGTGCTTGGGTTATAGGTGAGAATATTTGAATCTATTTATTTCATACTTAATGGGATATTTGTATGTTTATTATGACCTTTTTGGTGTTGGAAACAATATATCAATCCAAGTTATTATCAGTTAAATTCACGTATAATTCAAAAAAATAACATTATAAGGTAGTGGAGAGAGAAACATATTCATAATTAGGATTCTCTTTTTTAGTTTGATTTGTTTTGAGTTTATATTTGAATATATAGTTTTCTCTAAAGAAGTGAAATAAAAAGATGAGAATCGAAATAGACCTCCGAATTTTTAATAAATTCATAATATATATCTCTAAAACAGCCACACCATCCTTCATTGTTATTGGATAGAGATTTATTGTGCACAGAAGAATAATAAATTAACTATCAAACACAACTATGCAATATAATAACGAAGGAAAGAAAAATTACCTGGACATGGTATTTGTGTGCTTGAAGGAAATCCAACAATGGTTGCATTCTTTCTTTATCATGAAATAATATTGAAGGTAAATGTCAGTTAAAAAAATTAACTCCACTAGCAAGGGAAGATGGTCACGTTGGACGAGGAAAGGATGCATTTAAGGGCTCAAGGTTTAGTTCCAATACACAGTTATCCTTTTCATTGCAAAATACTAAGCTTCCATCATTTTCTTATCTATTTAAAAATAAGAGTGAGTCTGCATTTGTGAACCTATGACAATAGATGGAAAAGAGAGCACTAGCGTCACCCTAGAGCACCATAACTTTCTCCTTCACAAATACTAGTGCACCCTCAACATTATTGTATAGACCGCTAAAGGATGGCATTGCTTATTATACTTAACACTATTGTAAATTGTTCTAACTACAAACCTCCTAAAGGAAGAGCACTATGGTCAGAAAACTATCCAAACTAAATGGATAAACTAACACTAAAGACATGAAAAAAACAACACCTTGAAAAGCCATGATATTTTACCACAGTATCCTTCATCTCTTTTAGACGTTCTTAAAGAAACTTTATGTGATGCCTGTGTATATTTAATCCTTGCCGAAAGTTGTGATAGCTACTAGTGAAATATTTCTCTAGAATAATTCAAGCTGCTACAATAAACATGTGTGTGAAGTTGTGGGAGAATTCTCACCTTTGTGGGTCAAGTTAACACCTGGAATGGTTGCAAAATTCCCTATACATACAACGAACCTCCACGTCATTGCTAGTTCAGCCTATTAATATAAGTCATTGAAGGACTAGGACAACAAGAATAGACGTTGAAATATTGTGGATAGCCACCCAAGTTTTGTTTGCTGAGGGTCTTTATGTACGTTGACTAGACATTAAAGGATATGGTGCCATAAGTAAGCTAGGTTTATCCCATATATTATATGTTACACAATTTCACTGATATTCCATTATAAAGGCTCATATCATGCTTAGAACTCTAATGGTCATCAATTTTATTAGTTTTCTGTTGTGTTTTTGAACACATTGGAATATCATTCATGGTTTTGGGGTGATTTCCACGTGTATATGTCACTGCGTGTAACTTTTTTGGGTACTAGTAAGTACTTCTCACCTACAACAATGTTCAAGAAAACTATTTGGAGAAAATTTTCACCTTAAAATTCAATTATAAACCCAGAATCATAGTGAAAATTGAGGAATTTCCTAAGCTAGAATCTTACAACAGCAACCCAACTCAGTAAAGAAAAACCTTGTAAGTTAAAAAAATGTGTTTATGTATTGATATGATTTGTATTTATAACATTTAATTTAAGCTAAATTATGCTAACAAATATCAACAAAACCTCAAATAATGATATAATATTTACAAATAGTCTCAATATTTCATGCTTGATGTTGATAAAGAAAAGCAGAGGTGCACACACAAAGAAACAATTTTTATTACACAATACACAATCAGACGAATACATCACAATATTTATGGTGCTGGTGAGATCCAACCACTTCTAAATATGAATAGGGAGGTTGAGATATTCTCTCAACATCCACCTACAAATCTAAAACTAATTGTAATATGAGTGTGGAAGAATTATCTTCCAACACTCCTTAACTATTACATACATATTATAACAATAAAAATTATCTTCGTCTCACTGGTCTTCATCAACAATTCTACCCGCCCTACAGTTGTTTAGAATCTACTCTTTCTCTCTTCACATCTCTAATACCATGACAAAAAAAAACAGATATGCACACACAAAGAAACATTTTTTATTACACAATACATAATCACAGAAATACATCACAATATTTATGGTGTTGGAGAGATACAACCACTTCTAAATATGAATAAGGAGATTTAGATATTCTCTCAACATCAACCTACAAATCTGCAACTGATTCTAATATGAGTATGGAAGAATTATCTTCCAACAGATGCAACATTTATAGTGATGTATTAATCTCCCTACTTGTACAACTCTATCTTGGACCTTTTTCTTGTACCTTTAGTGATTTCCATGCATCTCCCAGATAGTTTCCTAGATCTATATCATCATGCAAAAATGACTCCACATTTTCATACAATGATCCATCCTCCCTAAATCAATCCATATCAATCTGTAGTTAAAGTTATTTATCATCATACTTCCAAATGGAGTTCTCATGAGACTACATGAAACAATTTATAGAATACTTTGCTAGGAAACCTGGTAAATAAGTTTCAATTTAAGCTTAGTAAAATTATTTGCAAAAATATAAATGAATTTTAATATCCTTACCAATTGGCTTGATGGGGAAGCATAATCGTCTTTTGTGGAATAAAGGGACACAAGAAATGACCCCATAAATTTTTTTTAATTTCATCATGTTTCTTTTTTATCTTTCTTTTATCTTCAAATCCATGTAGAATATTGAATACCTCCATGTTCTAAATCTAGTATTCACAATGCTTTCAAAAATAGGCACCACTCAGATACCATGTGAAAAAATGAATAGAAAAATGAACTGAAAATGTGGAAAATAATGTTTCATTGTATTAGTGTCATTTCATGTGATAAATTCAGATCACTTTTTATTCATAACTCAAGTAATTTTCCTGCCTGATTGATCCAACCACCGTAAAAATATAATGACGTTTAACCAATAGTTACTCACTTCACATATACGTGACTCCTAGTTTTAAATAGTTAGTACTATAGCAATGCAAGGTATCACTCTTCAAGGTAGGAGGGATATAATGGGAAAATACCAATATCTGCAATGTTTACCTGGGCCTTTCAAGGTTTTTTTGCACCTTGATATCCCCTTGATATTGATCTAGGGTCATCAAAAACAATAGATTGATATCCCCTTGATATTGATCTAGGGTCATCAAAAACAATTTTTTTCCACAATAAAAGCTTCACAATATTCATTAGAATTGATCATTCTCCATGAGCCTTTGATGAAGAAAACTAGTATTTGTCATGAGGAGAAAGATCGACATAAATAAAATCCAAGATGGAGAGAATTGAAATTACCTGCTAAAGGACTTCCAAGGAAATCAACAACATCAATAAGATTGGAAATGACCCACTTAGGAAAATAAGGAAACAATTTAGTAGAGGGATCATCCTCATCATCCTCATCAAACAATTTTTCATCCACATAAGAGTAGTATATAAAATCTAGATATAATTGAAAGGAGATGCATCATTAAGAAGAAAACACCAACTTAGGGGGGGTAGAAACAATGTAGCAAAGGATTATCATCATCCACAGGAAGAGTATCATCTTGGATTATAGAAAATTTTACCTTGTTTAATCACAAAAGATTGGAAGAAACATGTAGAGGAGAGAAGGGACAAGATGAGGAAGATGTCCTATTAGTTACCACATATTGTCCAATAACTATAGAGGATGAACTTGGAGTACATATGGGTGGACCAACATTAGATGGAGATGTGGAAACATGCACTATAACTAGCTAAGATTCATCAACAAGTGACCCAACAGGACAAGAGGAATTTTTCATGGATACATGCTAAGAATCATCAGTAGAAAAGAGTAACATAAGATATATTGACAAACCATGAAGACAAGGCTAATCAAATATAGCATCACAAGGCTCGAACACCTAGTGAGAGGTGGACCCATAAAAATGATATCCCTAAGAAGTATCATTGTATCCAACCAAAGTCCTACATGTAGTACGATGGATAAGTGACTTATTACACCTTTTGCGAGGCGAGTGGACACAAGCATCTAATCAAGAGATCTTGAAATGTGAGATAACAAGATGCTGCGTTTGAAACTCCCCATAGAGGGTCATATTAATAATTTAGGTGTGTGATTATTGTATCCCTTTAGGATTTTCTTATGCTCAGCCACACCATTATTTTACCAAGAATTTCCTTAAGAGGGAAGAAACTGTCAAAAAGAATTACTAATGTACTCCCTCCCCCATTACTCTAAAGACATTTGACATTCTATTCGCATTCAGCTTCAACAAGATATTTTAATTCCCATAATTTTTCAAACACCTCATCCTTGGATTTAATTGTGTGGACCCGTACAATAATCATCAGTAAAAGTGAGGTAGTACTTAGCTACTCCAAGAGGAGTAGTGGTTGTCAAGCTAGAAATATCATTGTGAACTAGTATCATTGTGAGCTTGACCCAATTTCATAGAGAAGGGATCCAAGATATTGAACCATCAAACCCAACCAACCAATATTTAATTTATCATTAATTAATCACTACCCTAGAGTCACTACAAAAATGTCCAAGGAACCCCAAGTAGCCTCCACCAAATCTTGAGCCAGCGAAATGAAGTGACCAAAATCATTAGTGAAAATGTTATGAAACATTTGAGACCCATTCAAAGAGAATAATTTGAGTTATTCTTCACATCTTGGCCAACTCCAATAAGTACCCTATTAAATCAATAACTCAAACATATAAAGCAAAAAGGAACCTTCAACTAATTATGCAATGTAGAGAATATGATTCTGAATTCTTGAAGGAATGTTCATCCCCTATTGCAATAAGAGCACGTTTTCCTCTTATTCCTTTAAGGATTTTGGACTTCCCCTTGCAAAATCATGTTTGCATGGGGATCTAGAAGCCTTAGAATGAGCTTAATCCCTAGGAGGTAGTTAGTAGATAAAGTTAGAAGACATATCTGCTAATTAGGTGAAGTAAGTGCCTTGAAAAAAGGAGGAATCTTGTAACAAACAATAGTAAAATTTCTAAATATAAGGGAAAGACTCTTAAGAAAAATATTAATATATCCAAAATAGAAATCCATTTTACCTTAGCTACAAGATGTAAGAATGTCAATCTTTAGGTCCATAAACCAATCAATAAAATCCTCAACAATAGAGAAATATGCCATTTTGTGATTGGAGAGCTCAATTTCAAGTCAAATGACGTAGTGTTTACCGTGACAAAAACTTGTAGAAATCATATCTACTTCACACTTTATTTTATAATAGGTTCATAAAACAAGAAATAAACTTCTCAATGATAGAGAAATCAACCATTTTGTGATTGGAGAGCTCAATTTCAAGTGAAATGACATAGTGTTCACTATGCCAAAAATTTGTAGAAACAATATCTACTTCACACTTTATTTTATAATATTTAGGTTCATAAACCAAGAAATAAACTCCTCAACAATAGAGAAATATGTCATTTTGTGATTAGAGAGCTCAATTTCAAATCAAATGACGTAGTGTTCACTGTGCCAAAAAGTTGTAGAAATTATACACACTTCACAATTTATTTTATCCTTTGTTCAATGCACAAGGTCTAGATCCACATAAATATTGATCAACCCCATGGCTTCATTCTTCTTTAGACATAGAAGGTCATAGTTTTCATCACTTTCAGAAAGAAAAAGTTTCTCCAAATACCTCCGTAAATCCTTTCTTCCAAGAAGGGTTGTCATTGAATAAGTCCATATATGATAGTTTGGCATGTTTCCCAATTGAGATTGGGGAAAAGCCATCTTCACTCGATAGATTCACGAAATACTAGTGTTGTCCAAAAAACTGCAGAACTTTGGCTAATAAGAGAGAAAACATGAGTGCATCATCCTAGAAAAAGGCACAGATATGGGAAAACTCTGATTGAATCAAGTGGAAATACCAAAAGTTTCCAATGAAGGAGGGAACTGAAAAAGAGAGAATAAAGACCCTACAACTCCATTTCTTGTCCCCCCCAAAAAAGTATTGAAATGCTAATTTCAGATTTGAAACGACCTTTGCATAGCACTTGATAGAGAAGGAAAAGTCTAGACTAGCTTTGATACAATGTTGAGATCATAAAATAGATACAAAATACATGATGAACACTTGAAAAAACCCTAATCCACAATAGAATAATACAATAGATTTAGAACAACATTACAAGAGAATATCACACCATAACCAAACACAATAAACTACATGAGAGCATTGTATAGAAGGATGCCCTTAGGCCTTTATCAATAATCAGCTTGAGTGAATGAGTTTGCTTTATTTATCCACCTCCTTTATGGTTGGGATGTTAGCCCCAAGAGGTTGACTAGGTCAGCCTTAGCCCAAAATAGACAAATACAATAAAATGGGTTAATTACTCATATATAGGTTTAATAAGCCATCAATACATCATATAGAAGGTTGGCACATGACCTTTAGAGAGGATTAACCATAATCTCAAAATTATATAGGGATTAAATAGGATTAAGTGATATCCCGTAGAGACTAGGGCTTATACCAACTCTTAGCACCATTTAACCAATACTAGATAAGTTTTAGCATATAAATAAGTCTCCAAACATTGCAAATTGTGAATATTCAACCATAGAAGTTTAAGATTACAATGGTTTCACACATTAGTTGATTGTCCATCATAGTGAAATAAGAATCAAGTTCTCTACTTCCATTGACTTCCCAAACCTCTGTGTAAAGACCATGCACAATTAAAAACTTATGATCTTCCTGCAAATTTGATGAAACCGTCCTTGTGTAAGAAACTTGCATGGCACCTTATTATTTAGAGTTCGTGAAGAAAATAAGATAAAATTCCTTTCAATTAAAATGTTTTACAAAAAGGGAAGAAAAATCTATGTACTTTTCAGCATAAGTTTCAAAAAATGGAAATGCACAATCACCAAGAACAAGAGGTTAATGAAAGGCAAAAATCCCAAAAATTGATATTGTTTCATTTAAAGATAATGATGTTTATTGGTAAAAAGTCACAAAACTTTGGCAACTATGTGTTATCAAATTGATTGAAAATTGTAGTTTTTGTCACAACTTCACAACGACATTAATCTATATAAGATATATATGTAACAAAAATATTCCTAATAGTATTTGAGACACATACCAAACTTCTTGTTCAGAAATGTGCCTTCCTGCTTGTCGTTGATTTAAAAAAAGGGGAAGAAAAATCTATGTACTCTTCAACATAAGTTTCAAAAAATGAAAATGCACAACCACAGAGAGCAAGAGGTTAATGAAAGACGACAAAACGATATTGTTTCATTTAAATATATTGATGTTTATAAGTAAAAAATCACAACTTCACAAAGGCATTAATATATATAATGTATATATTAAATGAGCATATTCCTAACAGGGTTGGACACACGTACCGACTTTCTTCTTCATAAAATTGCTTTCCTAGTTGTTGTTGTCGAAGTGTCAGTAGATCTCCTCTCGGAAAATACTCCATTACCAGACATGAGAACTTTTCTATCTAAAAGCGACTGCATAATGTTGGAAGAAAAGAATGATCCAAAGATTGTAGAATTTCCATTTTAGTTTGAGCTCTTAGAAGCCTTTTTTGGCTTTCCAGAGAACCTTTATCCATCACCTTCATCAGAAAATGACATTTCATACCACTTAGTTTAGAAAGATAAACGTTGCCAATATCACCACACCCTAGCCTCTTGAGCAACCTAAAATGTCTCAACCCTAAAATTCCATCTTTCATACTAACTACTCTTATGGCTTCCTAGCTTGAATCATTTTACTTTTGAGTCTTTATCACACTGCTAATTGAAATATTGCAAGTGCTTTCATTATTGATCCCACTACTATTACTACCTTTGCACAGTACAAACACTAGTCTTAGCACTTTCAATAAAACCTCCCTTTTCGCTAGCTTTTTCACTTTCGCTAGACTTTGGTATTGAATTTTCAATGCTGCTGGTACCTTCACTTAATTTTTCACCCATGATAATTTTAAGACTACCTGCTACAGTGTTGATGCTTATGTTCTCAATGTTTTTGTGAGGACTGCATAGGCAGGGGCACATCCAATATACCTTTCTCATATTTTTCAGTCAATCCTTTTTTTTTTTGCTTGTTGATACCAACTTCTATTGAGTGATCTTAGATATTATGGCCACCTTTTTTTGCCCATGACATGCAACAATATGTTGAGATACAAGTGCATATTACAGATAATTACTTCACTGCACCAGTTACCTAAGACATATCCATGCCCCTCAGTGCGTTCTTTGGTTTATTTGCTTCTAATGCCTCAAAAGGGCTATCTCCATGTGGCAACTGTTTTACAATGCATGTTTCCAATTTTTGTGAGGTTTTCAGTGCTTCAAATTCTTTTGATTTATGTTTGGAAATATTTTCACCATTCACCTAATAAACACCCCCTTCTCTCGGTGCATGTTTCGATGTCGGTGATTCTAACAGACATGCTTCTGATGATGAAGAAGTAACCACAAAATTTGGTGTTTTTTCCTAGGATGTCGATTCTGTAACCTGAGAAATAAATTCCTTGGTTGCTTGTTCCAATATACCTTTCTCAAATTCTTGTAATATAACTCCAACCTTTAATTTTTGTTTCATGTTTTCTTGCTTCTTCTACACTGGAAGAACCAATTATTTATTTTTTCTTCAAGCTTGTCATATCCAATACTTGAGAGATCTTGTCATCTGATAAGTTCTTGGGAGAATCAGATTCTGATGCTTGATAAGTACCCATCCCCCATGACTATTTGATAACTTCCTCTGATGTCCTGAATGTTTCCATAAGCCAAAATGTAGTTTTCTCAAGGGAATTTGTTTGTTTACTTCTATGAATTGTATATTATGTAGTAGCAATCCTCAATTTGCAATTTCTTCCAATTGAGTCATATAATAATTTTAATCCTACTAGAAAGTATTCTTCTAGAATTTTTTGGTGACGCCATACCGTATTTCGTATCAATCGTCAATCAAAACATAGATTCTATTTTAATGACCTTCTGAATTCCTGCCATCATATATAATACAGTATAATTTTTCAACCAACCTCCAGGAATTGAGGTGCGGGGAGAGATTTATTAATTGTTTATAGTTGCATTAACTCACCTATAAAACTACAAAAAAAAACAATATACTAATGGAATTTTATTGGTCATTCGAGGCATGAACAACCATGCCAATATACTATACATTCAATAAATGGAGAAAATAAATAGTACTTGGGTTTCCTGCTTCAAGTTGGATGCCCATGATCACTATTAAAGACAATTTTGTAGAGTGATATTTAAAAATAATATGAGATCAAAACACGTACTATAAGGTCCTTGAACCCCAACAAGAATTTTTTAAAACATCGACCTTAGAGGTTCGGGGTGAGATCTCAACCCCATTTATGAGCTATAGTATAATCAAACAACTTCTGACTTGAAAAGACTTTCTTTGCATGAAAACGGAAAATGAAGCTTTATTTTCAAGAAAAAATACAATGAACAATCCCTGGGCAAGTCCATAAAGGTGACAATTATAATTCCATTGGCTCATAATTTGACCTAGCTTCACTTAAGAATGCATGTACTTGCCACTAATTTTTACTCTGATTTTCCAGACAGAAGGAGGTAGTGATAAGACACATGCTCAAATAATTTCAGGGTGAAAAATCTACTTACATTTAAAGAATATGCACTAAAATTTGGCCATAATGATAAATGATAATTTTCAGTTATGAATGCAAGGAATGGTCAACTTTAGGTAAAATAACTCTATTCAATTATTATACAGAGGTGAATCTTAGAATCTAGTTTCAAATGGTTTAATAAATCGTGGAAATTGGAAATTCCACAAAAAACGAAGTGTTTTTAATGGTTAGTTGTCAATAACAAGATTCTGACATGGGATATTTTTTTTAAAGAGGATTTCAGGGCCCAGGAAGATGTTTATTTTTTATAATAGCAGTGAATATGTGACACATATATTTCTCTTGTGTCCATATCCGATTTTAGTATAGATAGGTGTCCAACAATTTCTCAACTTAAGTGTTAGTTGGGATCGGTCCTCCATTAGTTATTTCCTTTGACAATTTCTCATGGAGTGTTAATAACATAAAGCTTTGCCCTTTTACATTTTTTAGAGCATATGGAGAGCTCAGAAATCTAGGATTTTCGACAATAAAGAGTCAAATGTTTGGGATGCTTGCCTAAAGGCCTCAAATTATTTTCTTAAGGTAGGCCCTGCCAAGGAAAAGGTTTTTGGTTTCCATTTTCAGATGAAGGATGTGTGGGAAAAATACCATTTAGCAATTTTTGACAGCACATCAAAAGAAAGGGTATGTGTAAGTGGAACACAGTGTACTGATTTCACTGAAGCCCAGAGACGTATTTCATTTTTGTTGGTTTAGTGGGTCAGGATCAAAGAATAGAGTAGAGCTATTCGCTCTATGGGAAGCTCTAAGTTGTGCCAAATGGATTTCTATTGAAGAGATTGATGTCTTTGGAAACTCCAAAGTGATCATTGATTGGGTAAATATGTGATCTACTTTCAAGTCCTATTTTTTTGTCAAATTGGATGAGGAGGATAAGACTACTGAATAGGGCTTTCAATAGGATTTCATTTTCACACATCCACAAAGAACATAACATGGGGTATATGTCTTATCAAAAGAGAAAAGTAGTATTGAACCTAGTATGATCAAATGTTCATTTCATGCCAATGGATCCATCCAGAAAACTAGATTTATTAAAATTTGAAGGTTTTGATCTCACTATATGATGTTTTTTTCATGATTTGTATTCTTGTATCAAGGCTCTATAGAGATATATATGTAGAAAGAGGAGACTCATAAAAAAGAAATGATATTTATTTTTTATATCAATTAGAATGTTTTGAATAATATGTAAGATAGAGACTTGACAAATGTATAAGCTAATAAAACATAGAAAGGTATGATTTTTATGGTTGTTATAGAAGGGATGAAAATATTTGAGAAATCCATGCATATGAAGTTTGAAATACTTGTATTAATATAATTTAGGGTTATTTTCCTTTTAAAAATTAATGATAAATAAGAATTCCCAATGAGATTTATGGGCAATGGAAATTCTATTCGATAGAATTTTGGGGGTCTTAGAGAAACATAAAAAAAAAGGGCAAAAGATAATCTTTATGATATTTACAGCAAATTAAATCTTTAAAAGAGGCTACTGCAAATAGGATATGTTGTGCCTAAGCAAGAAAATAAATGAAATATCCAAAAAAACACTCAACCGAGCACCACATTAAGGCATACTGAAATATAGACAAAAAAAATGTGAAAAAAACCCGGGTCATTATACTTCTATTCGGTTATCTTTCTCTAGAAAGAAAACCATTGTTGTGCAAATAATTGGACAAAATATCAGAATTAATATTCCCTCACTGGAAGGTTACCATCATTTGAACATTAACCACAAATTACTCAAATTATGAATACTAACACTAGTTATATTCTTCAACATTGAAACATGTATATTTCTGATATGAAATATGAAGATATTTCTCATAAGAAAAAGAACTCTTACTGATTCTTAAAATTCAAACTATAAAATCTAGGTGGTGTTTTTATAAAAAACTTCACGACCCTGAGGATTCTATTTAGCTTCTAGAATATTCTGGTAATTTTTCATGAAAAAAAAAATTATCCTACAAAAATTTGAGTGAATATTCATTTTGAATTGGTGAATTGTTTCTTGGAGAAAAATAGAAAAAATAACCCACTAGTGAACTCTAGCCCATAAATTTTTCCCTTGAAATATCCAATTTTTCTTTTGGAGAGTATGTTCTTGCAACAACACTTAGAATGACAATATGCCAAAATTGTGGTACAATAAATACCTTATTTTCTGTAGTTTTTCAAGAAAGCTTTGTATGTATTTTAGAGATGGTCCATTGAGCTTCAAATATGGGTCGTTATGGAAGTAATTTTGAAGCATATTCTTTTTTTTTATTATTCACAGATATTATCTCTACAAAAGGGTGTAGAATATGTATTGCTACGTCAACAAGATTGAATGGTCTCAAATATTGTTGTCGTAGTGTGCTTTAGTCTGTCAATTCCTTGTTCTGTTCCTCATAATGGAACCAATACCTCAAATCCTTTGCAGAGTTTGATTCTTTATTGTATCAGATTGATTCTTTCAAAGATTCATTTCAAATAAGAAAAAATAATGCACGTCACACCTAAGTGCACACCTGTAAGACAACTTGCATATGAGAACCAAATTCCCCATCCGTGGAAATAAACATACACTAGTCAAATAATGAGCAAAAAAATAAAAAATCGTTCCCTTCTACAAATTTGAAAGGTCTTTAATGCAACCTCATGCATCTAAAGTGAAAAAAGTCAGCATAAAGGCAAAAAATCTCTAAGAAATTTGTAGTAGAACTTGATTGTTGTTCAGTGAGCAGTTAAATGAAAACCTAAACATTTCCTTTGGAAAAAATAAATAACGATATATTCTACTCTTGGCTACATGTAATATCATCATTTAAAGAGTGATCTGGAACTTGCAATCAATCAATGAGTGAGAATCTATGTTGAAATAAACTTGGCTTCCCCTGCATATGAGTTGCATGCACTTTTGTATCAAAAATTTTGACTAAAACATGTTTCCTTTTATCTTTCAATTTCATCCATACTTCAATTTTTAACATTTCCATTAATTTTTTTAGGATGTTTGAGAGTGGTTCCAACCTCATCAAACTTCATATGGAAAAATTTGAATTTCATATCTCATTCAAAATTAAGGAGACTTAA
This sequence comes from Pinus albicaulis, assembly GCA_034641835.2. Taxonomy (NCBI): domain Eukaryota; kingdom Viridiplantae; phylum Streptophyta; class Pinopsida; order Pinales; family Pinaceae; genus Pinus; species Pinus albicaulis. The sequence continues at coordinate 936,472,689 of CM076575.1, read as the reverse complement.
CAATTTTCAGGATTTTAGAATTGGTGGGATTGTAGCATTATCATTAGATTGTATTATGTATGAGGGTATGGAGTTCACAGTTAAGCAAGAGCACCGGTCGCTTTATGCACCTTGATGTTTGTGATATTTCTTGTTGGACTCCTCTATTATGTCCTTCGGAAAAATGTACCCTTCGCTTAATCCAAAATCATTGATTAGGCATGCTAAGATTTTCGTACCATATTTTAAAGCTTGGATTAGGTATTTTCATCAAAATTGGGTGGTGTTGACTAATGTCCCCAGAGGATTGAGGTAGAGCCAAAAGATGATACTAATGATGAGCATCCCAATATAAGAAATGGTGGAACAATACTTTTAATTTAAATTTTCTTGTTCATTTATTCATATCTTTCCAAGTTTCAATATAAAGTGATACACACAAGCATATAGCATGTTTCTCTACTTCCAAATTTTTTGTGGGTCACATTTCCAGTGCGTTTCCATTTTCCATTTGGAAACACATACTTGTTTCCCTATATCATGCAACTTAGGTGAGAGCTTGTGAGAACTCAGAAAAAAAATATTGGGAAAGAGAAGAAACATGTTCTCCTCTCATTTGAAACACTCAACTCCAACTAACAGTTTTCTCACCTTTCCCTTTCAAATCCTAGTCATGGAAAAATAAATTATTTTCCATCTATGAATCATGATATAACAAGATTATGTGTCCCTTCTCTTCGCTTTTTCGATGGGCAGATAGAAGTGATGATTTCAAATTCTATTATACATGGCAGATCATGCATTATTATTTTTCTTTGTTAGCCAATATCACTACTCTTTTATTTCCATAATGCTCATATCTCACACAAATATTCTCATGAAAAAAAATTTTAAACTACCAATTGTAGGGTAACCGAAAAATTGGTCAACTCCCCTCTAAAGTGAGATGAAATAAAATGAAGATAATGGGGAAAAAATAAATAGGATATGAAATGGCATAAGCATAGGCATGGAGGTGGATTATCCCAAGAAGAAAAACCCAAGTGAAGGAAGAACAGTAAAGAAGCATACCATGACAAAGACGTAGCTGCCACAAAAGTTGTTTTAAACCAACTCACAACTCCTCTTGTGGCGACTACATCTTTGTTCATGGTATGCTTCTCTACTAGTTCACCTTCATTTGGGATTTTGTTCTTGGGACAACCTACCTGCATGCATATGCTTATGCAATTTCTTCTCCTATTTCTCTTGTAACCATTGTGTGTGTGTGTATAAAAGCACATTTTTTTATAATAAAATGTTTCTTATATGTCGATTATAATTGAATATTAGTCCTACAACTCATTTTTTTAATATATTCAAATAGCCCACTTGTAGGGATGTTTATATGAGCCTTTTTATGTGCATAAGGTAGTTTTAGTGAACTAAACACTCATTCATAATGTTGTTATTGTGGCTTTTGTGTTGCAGTGTTACAGCTAATATGCCATTATGTGCTATTTTGAATGAGTTTCACAAAGGTCACAGCTAAGTCCACTACCATATGGTTGTGGTAGTGAGGTATGCTAAATATAAGGAACAATAAATTTAGAAAAGAAATGCAACCAACCAGAGAGTCATTCCAATAATCAGTGAACATGAATCAAATGATGGGGTGATGATTTTGTGTTATATATATTTTAGTTTGGAATACAGGAAACTCTAAATCTTGATCTCTGACATTGTTCTATTATTGATTTATTTTTTCAAAAAATGTTTATTATCAAAATCTTCACAAATTATGCATGTATTTGTCAGTTTGGCTTGATTATCTCTAAAGACACTAGTTTAGGTTGTGTTTGCACTGCCATGTTTCAAAATTCTTCTTGACATGTGGTATACTTTCCTGTTTACCATAAGGTGAGGATGTGAAAATAAATGGTGACCAAACTTCATCACAAGTTTCCTAGGAGAAAAAAACTCCAAATAAAAGGTTATTTCAAAAGTGGAAAATATTTCCTGCTGCTCACACATATGATGTAGACAAAGGATCAAAAAAATCAAGGTAGTGGTCTCGCACACCATTAGGAGATATTCTTGAAATTGTTGATAAAACACTTCCCAGAGGATGACAAGATCGTGGGTATAATAACAATGGAATATGTTATTGAAGAGATTTTTCATGTTCCCATCTCAGTCCCTAACATCGTCCTTCTCTTTTCTTAGCTTATAGTCATTATTTGTTGTGGTTAAATATACTTTTAGGTCAGAAACATTTGTTTGGATTAGATGTTGCAATCAAGGCTTTTCTATTCTGCAAAAACGTATAGGTTTCTCAAATTTCACCAAGCCTTGTCCACCTAGTGCCTAGGACAAATTTTCTAGCCTCTGTTAACAATTAAATATAACAAGATGGCACAAACCGAACACATAAGTGCAACAACATCCTTAGGGAAAATGAACATTTGTCTCGCAATGAAACCATGTATGGATTTACCACTTGACTACAACGTGCTTGACTATGCACAATCATTTAATATATTTCTAATATTCAATAATATTTTCACTTAAATGAGAAATTGAGGTTTGGATTTCTTACTCCTTTACTTTTTCTGCATGAAATGTATGGTATATCATGCTAAACTTTGTTCATTAAAATGACATATTTGAACAATGATTATTGTTAAAACTAATTTCTATGGAATTGGTGTTGTTCCATAGCTCATACTCAATTTTTCCATATCATTTATAAGATCTAGGCATAGTAAGGTAAAATACATGCAATCATTTAGATTGCAAGTGTAAAATACATCAGGTTGTTGTCTTGCATGACTAGCAAAGAAACTATCAAAATGTCCTAGTATCGTAGATTGATTAGAGTATTTCACTTCAAAATGAATGCATGCAACATTTTTACATATTATCCCTGATACTTGAAATTTTCTCATGGCATCACACTTCCTTAAAACCCCAACTTTTTCCATTGTATCCTGAACACATGGTTAACTAAGGGCCCTGATTCCTGCAGTAGTTTCATTGTTTAGGAGGGAATTCTCCTGATATTGGCATGTTGTTGTCCTTGGGGAAGATGGAAGCCCTCTAGTAGTTAGGAAAAATAGAAACCAAGTTCTTGTGAAGTAGGCTCTGGATAATTTCACTTTAAACTATAATGCACTCACATAATTTCTAGCTTTTATTTTTGGACTTCCAAGTTAAACAACCTCGTTCATTATTTGTTCCATCTGTTTAAGTGACACATTCTTTATCCTCTTTGTGAATTTTGGTTGGTTAGACCATCCCTTCCTTTATCTTATGGACCTATTTCAAGAGCCTTCAGGTCGAGAGCCACTAAATCTGCAAGATATTAGATTTCTAATTTCAAACTTAATGAGCATGTGCACTGGAAAATGCTAGATGTTCTATGATTGAGGGCCAGAATTGGTTGCACATTTAGTATCATTTTGGATATATTTGTGTCTTTTTCTCTGGGAATAAACTTATGATTCAATTTAACTCTGTGGATGTGCAGGAGGAGATGCTTGATGAGACGGATGCTCGTGACGATACCAGTGCAAAGTAAACATTACAAGCGTGTCCTATTTCTGAAGTGATTTGTCCTATTTTTTAACTAATGCCTTGCTGTTAGATTATGACCCTTTGAAGGAATTATAGCATAAAACAATGATAAAATCTATTTCGATGGCACCACATTTTTTATAGAATTCGAAGCCTAGATATGGAAATTTGTATTGTTATTCCACTATTGTGGCAAACCTTGTAGAATACAGTTTCACAATTTATTTGTGACATATATTTTATGAAAAAGAAATAGAAGAAGAGAATTTTCTTATAGATCGGAATCAATGTAGACAAATTATTAAGCTTGAAGAAGAAATATTTTCCCCATTATTGAGCAAAAACACATCGAGTTCTCAATGAAGAAAGTTGTTGGCGTTTTCTCTCTTCTTGATTTGGTAATGCACCAAAACAACCATAGAAATGAAATCACAGATCAGGAAACAAAACTATTTTGAACCTGGGCATTCCTGGACATTTTTGGAAAAACATAAATAAAATATATGAGTTATTGTGTATTCATTTACCTATGAGCATAAGATTGAGATGCCTGAGCTAATCAATGCTTCCTGCTCTTGGTCTTCCTTCCTTCCACATAGATTTTTGGCTTCTTCCAAGATTGTTAAGCAGAGGAGAAAGAATGTTTAATAGACCAAGTGCCCGAGGCAAGCCAGGGAAAAGTAATTTTTATGGAGGGACTCTACCTGACTATAGGAACACATGAAAGTTAAGGCCATACCATCCCATCCACCTAGTCAAAGCAATGCAAATTAATCTATCCAAAAAAACTAGAAGCCGATTTATATGGCTACTTTGGCCATTGAAACTACCATATATGTTTATCATGTTGTGAACCATAGGAATATTGTTTTTTCAAGAGTGGAGTGGACCCAGAGCACAAATCACCTCGACCGCATAAAATCTAGTATTTCCTTTCATTAGAAAACAAGTAAAAGAAAATGATAGCATGTGCGTAGGTTATGGCACATGGATTCATCCATTACATTTCATGTAATATTAGTTTTACCACCATTTATCCATTTATGATGTTCTGCATTGATTCTTGATTCTATGCTAATAAAATGATATTTTAGACGTTTTAGTAATTTGTATGATTAATGTTATAGTTTTAGAATGATGCTATATTTTTTTTTAAGAGATTTTTTTTAACAATGTAATTATTTATATTAAATTATAATTGAAAAGAGGGTGTTAAGCTCTAAATAAAGCTTTTAGAGTTTAAGTAACATGATGTAAAAACACCACGAAAACTGCACAATAAATGGTGTGTTGTCTCTCTAAGATATGGGGAAAAAATTCATATTAACACTTAAAACACTTACATATCAATTCAAGTCTCTCTCTTGTCCCTCCTTCCAATGGGAATATAGAACTATTATATATTGTAAACTTATGCTCTATATTGTATAAAATTGTTATAATTTATCATTATAGATGGATTCATAGACCCCTTTAAGGGGTTGTTGAATCCATCCACCTAAATTTTAACATAAGGGGGTCTCTAAATTTTAACATTGGAGATGGATTTAGAGATATCATTGTTTCTAAATTTTAACACCGCAGATGAAGACAAGGGTCTCTGAATCCATCTGTAGTGTTAAAATTTTGTGAAATGTGACACTTCAGTATCAAAATTGTAGTTTTCCATTTCCAAAGTGACACTTGTAGTTTACTTTTTAGTTGGTCATATTTTTTTTCTTGAACTATAGTATTAGTTTACGTTATAGATTTTCAATTTTGTCACTTATAATCTACTCATATATTTCAGTCGTGGACTAAATTAGTCATTTAAGTTAGTCACTTTTAGTTTGGTCACTTAATATGTAGTTGTATATTTTATTCCTAGACTAAATTAGTCATTTAAGTTAGTAAAAATTAGTTTGGTTTTTTAATATTGCTCAAATTTGGTAGTAATTCTCTTGAGATAATTGTGGTGACTAACGTTTTTAGTTGTGTAGTCACTAATCTCTCATTTTTTAGTAGTGGTAGGTGCACAAATTTTGATGCATCCCATTCTATTGGCTGTTATGTTTTACTCCAATTGTTCTCATTTGTCATTTAGATGAGTGAACTGTGAAACAACCATCATGCTTAGAGAAGTTACATTGTTGAATATATTCAAAATCTCTTAAATTACTTGGAAATGGAGTTCATTAATTTTGAGGTGAATCCAAAATTTTTGTAGAGTGGTTGCAATCTCGGCACATTTTACTTAATTTTATATTTTCATTCTACACATTAGTGCTCAACAATAGTTGGGTTTGTGCTCTGCACTTTTTCTTCTTGTCATTATTTCCAACTCCTGAGGACCAAATTTATCTGATTTAAAATGAGCACTATTATGTTATGCTTGAATAAATAAACTCCTAGATATTTCATATCTCATAACTTACTTGGAGATGAATTTTTTTAATTTGAGGTGGATGCATTTATCCTATTTATTTTATTTGTGTTTTAAATATTAGTGTTCAACAATAGTTGGTTTTGTACTCTGCATGTGTATTTTTGTTCATTTTTTACAAAAACTGGAAAATTATATTATAATATAAAAAATGTGACCAAATTCAAGAGGGAGAAGTACAACATAAGAGATAACCATTGTCTTTCCCCAAAGGATATTAAGAAAAATATTTTTCTTCTTACTAGACCAAAAAAATCCAATTTTGACCAAAACATGTGGCTATGGGTTTTTGACCCTGTTTTTTACATGTGTGAACATTGGCTTGTGTGTCTACTTTTTCATTTTCAGCACAGAGGTATAGAACTATTGCACTTATTCAAACCTTGTCTCTGATTCAAAATTAACCTAAGCCAAATTATTGTCCTTTGTAGTTGTATCATGAATCATATGTCTGATGATAACTCTAGAATCCAAAAACACCAATAAATTTAATATGCCCATTGGTGTACCAATGACAAACCTTGGAGCAGGGCATATGTTTCTTCCTGGTTGTTTTTCATATGACTCAGGCTCCATGAAAAACTATATTCATTAATTTCAACTCCACATGGCCATTTTCATTTGACTTGGATTAAGAACTCTTTCTCTGACAAAGGAGGCATTGATTTGAGCACCTCTCTCATCTATTCTCCTAAAAACTTATAATATACCATATTTTCCTATCACTTCTCCTAAGGTCTAACCTGGACCTCGATTCCATCTTCTCACACACCTCCATTCTCTATGAATTCCATGTTCAACCCCTTATCCAAGTTTCATCCCCCCTCCCCCGAGTTGCTACTTATTCCCATAACAAGCCATCCAAGAGGAAATTAAGGTACCAACAAAGAAACAAACAAGAAAGGGCCCAAGCAGAACTCTTCGAACACAATATTCATACCCTTGATGATCACTTAGCCAAACTATTCAAGCATGTTGTCACACAGTTTTACCATGGACTTGGTCCCATCACAATATTCAGTTGATCCATATATTACATTCTAATACATATACCAACAAATGCAAAAATATTATAGTTGGTCACACGGATGCCCAGATCAGATCCAATTTCAGATATGGAAGTGCCCACCTTAGATCCACCTCAGCTAGTGGATACTGCCAGGAAACATCCTTGGAACATATCCTATGGAAAATGACACATCCAACACACTTATTGCATCATTTCAGGACGACATTCTATCATGTACGTGATTGGATTCTATCATGTATGAGGGGAAGGGTTTTCCACTTAATCAAGAGTACCATGCTCTCACATACCCTGATGTCGAAGGTCTTAATTGTTGAAGACATCTATCATGACCATTGTCTAAGGAAAACAATTTCTAATTAAAGAAAATCCTAAAACTGGAATTCTCTAAGGTTGGAAACTATCTAAGGGTAGAAAATTCATACATTTTTACCTCTCTGCATATCCATTGCAGTACCATTGGTCATCATTACTCAAATTGCTTCACACAGCCAAGGTTTTATAGCTCTACTGAAATTAGTGATTGCATGATGCTAAAGACAACAAAAATTTAGAAATACAGATATAGAAAAATAACACTCTGCCTTCGCAAGGAGCTTTGTCAAATTCTCTGAAACCTACAAATCTGAAGCAACATAATTTATGAATGCTTCTCCCTTTTGAACTATGTCTTTAAGGAAATGGTGAAAGATATATATATGCTTGGAGAAATTGTAAAGTACTAGATTCCCAAGACTCCAAAGGCCATAACATCTGATCATTCAACTCCGATATTAACTTGTAAGCCATATGGCTACAAAAACTAGCACTCCAAATATTCCAAACTCAAACACACAAAATGAATGAATGATGGAAGATGTTGAGGGAGAACAATTTTACTTTACTGCTCGTATTCACCCTAAAATTTGTAACCACATATGGTCCCCGCATAATAAAAAGTTAAAAGAAACTTTATTTCCTGAATTTGTGGCACAATTGTGTGGAGTTAGGGAGTGTGGAATGACATGAGGTGGTAGTACTAGGACACAGTGAGGCTGGAGCAGGGTGGAGCAATATTGCTGGAAAAATGGGGTTGGAGTGGTTAGGTAATATATTAGAGTGTGTATGGAGAAGGGAGATTTGGACAGAGGCATGGGTAACCCTTAATGGTTAGATAGTGTGGTCATGAAACTTGAAAGTGCTCCCATGGGAGTGCTAGGGAAGCAGGACCAGAACTGGGGGAAAATCAGTTTGGGAGTGTGTTGGAACATGTTAGGAACATGAAAATTTAGAGTCCAGACGGAGGCAAGGAGCATCTTGAGTGCCTTGGAAGTAATGGTCCTGAAAGCACTCCTATACAAGAGACCATAATCCCAAGGTGTGCATTAAGTAATGGGTTACAATGGGGTTGGAAACGATGAGATCTCAATAGACTAAATGACCACGAAGGACATAAAAGCTAAAGAGAAAGTTGAATAAGCTTTGAGGAAGTAGAGATAAATAATTAGTGTTGGTTGAACTTGATGTGAGCAAATGAAGAAGTCAATGAGGATTTGCAAAATGAGAATAACGAGGAAGAGAGTAGTGAAGTGAGGATGAGAGGGTTGGATAATTTCAAAGGGAAACATTATTTTTCAAGCAGATGGTTGTGAAACAAAGGGTTGATGATAGAATATAGCTCAATAAAGAGTAATAGTCAAGGCACCTCAATGAGGTCTAATGAACACACTGGAGTGGGGTTACGAGAGATATGTGATTACAAAGTAGCAGGTTGGATGCAATGTAGGATGAGATTGTGAATGAGAAAGAATCAAATGAACTAATGGGAAACTATATCCTAAGGCCAATAGAAGATGACAACCTAGTAGTGGGAATGGCACTAGAAAATAGCAAAGTTGTCCTTATACCAACCCCGCCCCTTATGTTTCTTAAATAGAATTAGGTAACACTACACAAGCATGTTAATAATGGTTCAATTCCACCTCATATTAAGCTTACTTATAGAGGAACAATAAAAAATAGAGGAAGTAGTCTTAACAATAGTGCAAGTTTTAATATTAAGAGTAGCACACTGGGTGTTTTAGTTATTTAGAGTGTGTAAGAGAAATAATATTAGAGTGATGTACTACATAAAAAATTTAGTCGTATGTAAATGCCTTGAAAAAAAAAACACAATGATCCACATACCTTGATATAAAAAAAACCTTAAAAATGTCACTTTTAAAATCTCTTATGTAGTTACCTAATGTCATTCGGGTAGATATCACAATTACTTATGTAAGTAATCGTGTGATCATGTTTTTCATTCTCTTAAAGGAACTCTTTCTAGACATGCACACCATCAAGTATAAATCATCATAGCATATAAGTTTGAAGTAATATGAATCATCCTATCACTATCCTCGAAAGAACTCACTCATATCCTTGGTGATGGTGTAAGGCTCATATGGTATGACCTTCTAATGGGAGTTTGCAAATTGCTCTTTATGCAAGTCCAACCATAACTCGTCACCAACCTGAAACTTATTTGGAATCAAATGGATTTTTGTATCTACGTGTACTTGTAGTTCGCAACTTTCTATACAATATCATGAAATCATTATTGAATTTGTTAGATAAATTCCTCAAAATTGGTTTCGTTGCATACCTAATTCCAAGTATGGGAGGTATCTTCATGTGTTATTCCATGAGAATATAGCTACATCAATTTGTGTCAATTTTTGGGACACCAAGCACACTAGAAAAGGTTTGTGGGAAACAGAAATATGAAGAGCTATGTCAAATTTATGTTGAAAATATGGAAGGATTTCAACATGTGTATGTGGATTCTCACAATTTTATACTGTAAATACATATACAATAATCATATCGAGTACTTTTTATTTATCAATCTAGGGATGGAAGGCAATGGATTTTGTCAACCTTGATGTCCATCATGGACCAAAGGTTAAACCATAAAATATTTAGGAACCTACTATCCCTATCAAGAAATATGGTCTTTAGCAACCCAAAATGAACCAAAATATGCTCAAAGAAGATCTTATGAGTGGATTTTGTTTCAAAAATCTTCTTATAGGGTGCCAAAATTCTCGTCCAAAGGAAGTGATCAACAACAAAAAAAAAACACATTTTTACCTTACTTGGTTGAGGGAAAACATTATCTAGAGTAGGAAAATTCCTACTATTGAAAAATGCAGAAGGAAAATATCAATTTGAATTTTCCTTTGTCAAATTGAGAAAAATTGAATTTCCACATCAACATACAACTTGGAGGCATTTAACTAAGGCGATATGGTTCTTGTCACTATTTTATCTTAGTAAATTCAAGTTAGAGGAGTTGGAGTTCATTTAAGCATGTGTGATTTCTAATTTGAAGAAACCAGGGTCGGTTACTTCAAGTTTCTTTCAGTTAAACCAGTTCTAATTGTTGGAGGAAATAGTGGAAGGTCAGTTGTGTAGTGGGACTTTAGTCTAACTCAGTGATCATCTAGTTAATTGATTGATCAACCCAAAATATCTAGTCCATGTAGAGAATTCAAGTTCCCCATATGTGGTGGAGATTCAAAGGCATTGCACAATTAATTATATACTAGAATGAGTGTACATGAATTGTATTGGTCAGGTGATCAACCCTAGGAAAATGTGCAAGCATTTTGGAGGAATTTCCATAATAATAGGGGCCTAATTCCTCAAGACTTGCGCAAGGAAATAGGGGCTCAAGAAGAGGAAAAAATTGACTAATTTTGGGTTATAACTTCTCAGAATGAGCATAGAGATAGGTTATTCACTTGGAGGTTGTGCTTAGAGCGAGCAAGAAATTGCAATACATCTTTATTCATATGATTTAATGCAAGAATTCATAAGCAATTTTTAGTAGTTTGTTTCCCCTGATAAAATATTTTGTGCATGTGTTTTATTTCACATTGCATGATTGTGATTCATGTTGTAAATTGTGAATTGAATTCTTCAGAGCAATAGAATAGGAATATGTCTTGTGATTTAGATTAAAATTTCATGAGCAGTTACAATTCTACATTATAATTTTACATGGTAAGAAAGCAACATTCACATTAGAATAGGAATTTCAAAGTCGTTTCAATCACACGTCTCTGGGGAGCACAAGGTGATAGGAGATGCTCTATCTATAGAAGAGTTACTAGTAGCAGGGGGTAAAACTATGTGAAAAATACAAGGATGAATAATCCATGTTTCTAAATGTAATGTTTAATGTCCTGTGCAATAGTGCTCAAATTTTGTAGTTGTTGAGGAGAGTAGTTTGTCATCGTATCTTCTAAAGATGGTGGAAAGCCTGGGAGGCTCTGATGTGTAGTGCTAGATAATTTATTATCATAAAAATTATGTCTCTAAATGGTAAGAGGTGTATCTTTTTGTATTTTTCAAGAAAATAGAAGTATTTTTTTCAACCTTTTGTAGTGCAAGTGCACATGAAAAGTGTAATTTGTTTTCTATTTAAAATTAAATGGCAATTTTCCCTTGGAATAACAATATACTTTCATGCATGGAATAAAGGAAACATTTTTTTTTATAATACCAACATTGCACTGAGAAAGAAGAAAGAGAAAAAGGTTTGCAACTCAAACCTCCTAGAAAAAGCACATACAAACGACTTGTGGAAAGATGAGAAAGAGAAAGGGAACCATTTGTGAGCTAAAACATAGGTTCAAGTGCACCCACTATTGTTGATAGGTTTTGTTGCATAAGCAATGTCGATCAACAACCTTCTTGTTAGAGGGTCTCGAAAGTCTAACTCTACTCTGCTCATCTTCACCGATGCCCTAAACGGATAATGGAAGGAGACTACCCCTCTACCAGTTGGATAAAATCTCTAGTGTAACCATGGTTTCACAAGTAAAACGATCTCTTCCATGAAAAAAACCTAAAATTTAAGAATTCATGATGATTCCAGAGATTCCTTACACTACTTGTTCATAACATGATAATAATGAATTCCATACAATTACCAAAACACCGCAAGTATAACTGATATTTTCCCACCGAAGCCCTGGCTTGAATCCTTTCACAAAACCCCCGCCTGCTTCAATCACACTTCTAATAACCAAAATAAAAACCTCGAAATGTGTCAAATGTGAAAAGAAACCTAACAAGAAGGGAAGATATAGCAAAGAAAATTCATAGATATAACTTGCTTATATTTTTAAACTTGATGCGTGCTTCATTCTATGCAAGTGAAAATTTTGACTTGAAGTGGAGTGTTAAGTAGGAAATAAGAGATGGAGAGGAGGAATGGATTGTTTAAATTATTTTGAGAAATATCAGTGAACAATTGAATTCGCTCCTACTTTTATTTATTTCTCTAGGATTTTCTCTTTGTTTTCGTCTTCAAGGAAAATGTAGATGCAGGCAAGGAGGGAACCCTTGATCTCTCTAGCAGGAAAAGGTAAATGTTAGTGTTTGATTTTTGTTAAAATGAACTCAGCCTTTGTCTCTCATTCTATGGAAGGGACTAGGCTATTTAGTGCAGAATTTTTATTATTATATCACCATATTTTATGGAAAGTTATTTGAAAATGGTCATTTTAAAGTAATTTATTTTTTATTGTAGTGTATAAGAAAAATAGAGTGAGAGATAATTCATTAATGTTATTTAAGGAAAATTATATTATTTGAAATGATTTATTTGCAAGCCATTAAGGGGTGGAATTTCACTATTGCAAGATGCTTTTGTTTATTTCTTAGTTAACTTATTTCTTTGTGTATAAGGAAAACAATTTTATAGTCAATCAAAAAAAAGTTTAAATCTTATTCTATGACCAAATTCAATTCTTTATTGCCAAAACATGTTCTCCATGAGGTTTCAATATGGTTATGTTTAATATCATTTCAATTTATCTATTTTAAATAAAACACACACTATCACCAAATTCAAACCTTTATTGCCAAAACATGTTCTCGACGAGGTTTCAATATGGTTATGCTTAATGTCAATTCAATTTATCTATTTTAAATACAACCCACAGTATCCAAATTTAAATGGAGCTTGAGGTATAATTTTTACAAATAGAAAAAATATCCATTTCAATTTCATATCTATGAAGCATTAGAAAGGGATCAAAAAGAAATTAGGTGTCAATTAGGTTTATTTTGGGTGGTTAAGAGGAGTTGGTATCCTCATTGTCTAAGGTCAATCTTACTTGTGATGTTTTTATTCCTTATGTAGGGTTTGCATTATCTTTTGGATTTCTAACTCAACCATTTGAATTCCTCCATTCTACCATGACTCATTTCCAATATGTTTTTCATTCAAATCATTTTTATGTTATTATTCATTTTATGTTAAGAAAAGTATGGATTGTGTTGGTTACATCTTGGTGCTACAAAAGATGGTATTATGAGTGTATTTACTATATGGTGAAAAATATATTATATGTGTTGCGTATAGAAATAATTTTGTTTCTTACAATTCTTAGTATGTTGAACTATGTTTGGTTGTTCTTAGGTGTTGTAACAATGTATTTAGACACCACCTCTATTTTAGAATATGAGTTTTCTAATATAAAAAATCCCCCGATTCTCCAACATGGTATTAAAGATAATGGTTTGAGATTTAGCATGTTGCGTACAAGTCTTATGCAAGTTGTACATGCTCTTAAAAAGTCTAATTTCTTTAGTGGATTGGTTCAAGGTTTCTAATTGCAAACTAAATCTAGGATCAAATCAGTCGGTCAACATTATGAGTTTCAAGATAGATCTTATAAATTTTAATGGACACAATTATGGAATTTGGGCACAAATATATGGGAACATTGTCAAATATTTAAGAGTCATAGGACTTTACAAAAATGGTGGCTCTTATCCAAGGGATAGCTAATAAAAAAATTTCATCAACAAGAAGAAGGATGAGGCTCTAGGAGTCATAACAACCTCCATCTCAAGGTGGATTCATTGTCATATAATCCATATCAACTACCCATACAATCCATACTCTTAAGTATAACAAAGAGCTATAAATTGATGCTTCTTTTCCCCTAATACCCTACAAACCCTATATTATCCTTGCAAACATTAGCCTCTATTATAAAAGAAAAAAATTTCCTACATAATTCACATTGTCGTGAATTTTAGAATTGCACCAATTCAGTGACACTCTAAACAATTTTTTAGAAAACGAAATGCATAGCTCAAAAGATTCCATGTGTGGAATTGATCACCATGGTGTCAGTCTCTATTAATTTTTTTTTTTGACTCACCAATATAATTTATTTTGATCCCTCTCCACATATTTCTCTCAAGGCATTGATTATGTTGGGCTATATCTTACACAATATTTTTAGTGGCCCTATGGTTCCTTGAAAAACACCTACAACATGTCATCCATAGAGGACACAAAGTAAATGTTTTAGTCCCTCTCGTATTACATTTACACTCTCACCCAGTCACTCAAACCACCATAGATCAACATTCCTTCCCTCATTGTGGAAGTTGGCGTTTATTTTGAGAAGATTAGGAGTTGGAGGGTAAACATGATGAGCGTGTCATTTTCTCACAACAAGTCTCTCATAAGGATAAGCACTTTAATGAGAAAGAGAATCACAATATTTACCACTCACTTACCATTCCCACACCATAAAAAAACCCCTAAAAATTCCATTCTTAAAATATCTTGTGTAGTTTCCTATTGTCATTCAAGTAGAATATCACAATTACTTATGTTAGTAATGGCACGATCATTTTTTTATTCTCTTAAAGGAATTGTTTCTAGAAATTCACCCCATCAAACATAAATCATCAAGTCAAAATGAATGGAAATGAATGAATAAGAGGGTGTGTCGGGGAGTTTCAGTGAGTGTCAAGCATGCCAAGGGGGGAGTGACAAGGCATGCTAGGGAATGCTAGGGCATGCAAAGAAGTTTCAGGGTGTGTTAACATGTGCCAGATAGTTCCCAAGGCATTCCAATGCATGTCATCCATGCCAAGACATGCCATGTGTTAAGGCATGACAAGATGTGTTGGGTGTTAGGGTATCTAACACGTGTCAAGGAGTGTCTGGCGAAAAAAAGGAACAACAAGTTAAAATGAAAATTAATGAACATATATGAGGGTTAATAATTTAGAACCTTACCTTTTCAAGAGTGGCATGCTAGGCATACTGACACTAGTGCCAATACATGCTAAGGGCCAAGTGATAGTGTGCCTTAAGTGCCAAATCATCCTCTATTACTTCTCTCTTAATTGAGAATAATTGATTTCAAATAAATTTTATCTTAAACCATGCCAAGGCATTCCAGGGCATCCAAATGCATGCCAAAAATTGTCAAGTGCCACCAAGTGCCAAGAGCCAATATGTGCTAGAGATTTATAGGGCATGTTATGGATTTCCTAGTTTGCTAAGGAGGGAGTGACAAGATATGATGGATAGTTCGAAAGAATGATAGAGTGTTAGGGAAGCATACCAATATGTGCCAAGTGTCAATGTGTGTTGAGTATTAGCAAGTGTCGGGGAAACACAATGAAACACTATGTCAAAATGGATGGAAATGAATGAATAAGAGTGTGTGATAGGGAGTGTCAGTGAGTTCTAGGTGTGTTAAGGAGGGAGTGACATGGTATTCTAGGCAGCCCTAAGTCATGCCAGTGTGCTAGGTGATAGGGTGTACCAACACATGCTAGGAAGTGTTAGGGAGTCCTAGGGACACACAAGGGAGCACTAAATGAAAATAATGCACGCAAATGAATGATAAGAGATTGTGACCGAAAGTTTTAGTGAGTTCCACGTATGCTATGGAGGGAGTGGCAAGGTAATCTAGGCAGTGCTAAGGCATGCTAGAGGCTAAGGGACCATGCCAAGATGTGTGAGGTGCTAGGGTGTGCCAATGCATCCTAGAGAGTGTTATGGAGAGCTAGGGAAAAACAAGGGAGAACTAGGTTAAAATGCTGGAAATACTGAGAGGGGGGGTGAATCCGTATTCCTTTAAATTATTATTATTATTATTATTATTTCATAGCATTAGTTAATATTCAATTATTATCAGTGTTTTAAAATAAATTCACACATTTTTTAAGGTGGAAACCCCCTCCGCAAAAAAAACTACTTGAATGTTTTTCTAATAATTCTTTAATCTTCAACTCCAATTGAAAAGATAGCTCCAACTTCCTAGAATTGAGAAAAGCGTTCTTCTCCAACTCCCACTAGATGGATGCTCCAATGCCAAAGATTCTGTAGTAGTCAACTGAACGGATGCCCCAACACCCAATGAGCTACAACTCACCCTAGCACCACCCTACCACCATGAAGTTTTCATAGGCTTGAATATGTTGGTGACTTCCTACACCACCCTACACCACCCTACCACCCTATAGAAGAATAAAAGAAGAATGGACTCCCATACAAGGGAAAAGGGTCCACTTTACAATGATATAGAATGATGTAGAAGAAGAAGACATACTAGACCATAACCATAACTATGACACAACCACCTAATGATGATCCTAGAGCTCTCGACACTGCCTCTTCAACTCTTGGCAGATAGAAACTTATACAACTTTTACAATGATGCTTTTACAATGACTCAGTACAATGATACCTTTACAATGACGGTATCTAGTGCTGCCCACTTGAAGATTTCATGCGGTGAAATTCTTGCTGTTGTTCTGCACCTTGATTGCTACTCTTATCATGCTACCCTATCTCACACTTCAGAACATTAGATTATGCATTGAGTCTTATCTTGATGAATATATAATACCTGCAAAAATTATTCAAGGAAACACCCTTGACATGATAATAGAAAAACTTACCTCATCTTGCAGAGCATATATCAGTCCTAAACAAAAACAAAAAATTAGAATACAAAGAAACTAATCCAGTTAAGAGATGAACATGCATATACAGAAGATACTTACCTAGAGCTTACCTATGTTGCATCATTTTTTTGTACCTTGCTTTGCTTTGCTGCCCTAGAAAGTCCGGTCCTTTGCAGCCCTTGACAACACATGATCTATCTTTTTCTTTCCTTCTAGTAGCGCGATATTGAATATGATATATGTATGTGATTTGAGATCCCCAATATGTCATATTCGATCCTATAG
Organism: Pinus albicaulis; assembly: GCA_034641835.2. Lineage (NCBI taxonomy): Eukaryota > Viridiplantae > Streptophyta > Pinopsida > Pinales > Pinaceae > Pinus > Pinus albicaulis. The sequence goes on along the minus strand of CM076575.1, from coordinate 936,455,659 downwards.
TATCCCTCTGAGTCTTCTTTCCAATGCCATAGGTCTAACCCAATTTCGATTCTTCAAGTAAAAGTTATGACCAATCTCTCACAATGACCTAATTATGGACTAGTTCAATAGAGTGAACTTGTACGACGTGCAACATGTCACTATTTCTTTGTTTGGCTCTGAAATTGATACACATAAAACTAGATTCCATGCACTATTTGCCACTTTTTACAGAATTCCAATCCGCTTCACAGAGGAGAGTTATGACAATTTTCCCAAGGTCACCTCTTTGAGATGAAATTCAGAAGCCTACAAAAACCCTAACTTCCACAGATCATATCTCCTTAAAATATAGTGAACCAAGATCTTAAATTCGAACAAAAGCTTCATTAGGATTTCTCCCCAGTGGGTTTTTTTTTTTAGCATTTGAAGCTTCACAAAAAAAAGTTATAGTGAAAATTCCATAATGACCTATTTTTACAGTGAATTCCTTTCATGAGAAGGATATGAGGGTCACAATTTATATAAATGCTTAAGTTGAGAGGGTCTTCAACAAGTGAATGTTGGAGGGATTTTAGGAGCTTAAAATTATTAATTATTGACTTGTCAATTGCCACAACTAATTATTAGTGGCATGCCATAACCCCATGGGGTTTTAGCCCACTAACTAGGGTTACTAACTTCAAACACGAATATCTCTCAAACCATGAAGAATTACGTTGTGTGCCATATATCAACGAAAACATCTCGACACGTAGAAACCATCCCAAATATCATTGACTCAGAGTAGAGTAATTTTTCAAGTCAAAATTCCCATGCAAGGTATGGATAGCCCCTAGTGTTGCTTGGGTTCACATCAATGACAACCACTAATAAAAAATACTCCCCTTTAGCATTGATGGCAACACAAGTACTCCCCATGCGATCATGACACCTCTTTATACAACATTATCTCTTCCTATTATATCAATGGAAAAGGGTAAACCTCCCTGACACACAATCATCTTGCAGACCTGTATACACTTCCACTCCCCCTTTGTTTTTTGAATAAGGAAAATCTAATGAGAACATGGGAGAATCCCAAGCTTCTGGCGAAGATATTCAAATGCTTCACGAGGTAAAGGTTTAGTGAAGATATCAACGATTTATTCTTTTATACCAATATATTCAAGTTCGATATTCTTTTCAACGACTTGTTCTCTAACAAAATGATATTTTATCGCAATTTGTTTTGTTTTTGAATGCATGATGGGATTCTTGGAGATGTTGATGGCACTAGTGTTGTCACAGAAGATAGGAATATGCTCACTAAATTGTACTTGAAGATCTTGCAAATTTTGTTTCATCCAAAGGACTTGAGTACAATAAGCTTCCACTACAATGTATGCTGCTTCTGCTATAGATAACGATATTTAGGTTTTCTTTTTGCTCAACCATGATATGAGACAATCACATAGATAGAATACTGCTCCACTAGTACTCTTACGATCATCAACGCTTCCTACCCAATCTGCATCTGTAAAGGCTTGAATAGTGACAATGTTACACTTGGGATACCATGAGCCATATTTTGGTGTGCCCTTTAGATGTCGAAGAATTCTTTTGACAAAAATAATATGTGATTATTTTGGTGCTACTTGGAATCTTGCTACTTGTCTAACTACTTGCATAACATCTGGTCGGGAGGTTGTTACATATAGAAGGCGACCAAACATAGATCTATACAACCTCTAATCCACATCCTTAGATGAGTCATTTATACTCGATGTTCAACCTGTTACCATCGGAGTAAGGACAAATTTGCAATCTTCCATTTTTACTTTCTTGAGCATTTCCTTGATGCACTTTGCTTGATATATAAATATTCCTTTTTCTTGCTTAGATATTTGAAGCCCTAAGAAGTATGTCATCTCACCAAGTAAAGACATCTCGAACTCACTTTGCATATTTGTAGCAAATTTATTACTTAGAAGATCATCATTTCTACCAAATATTATATCATCCACATATACCTCAATGATTTTTAAATTATCTTTATCTATTTGTACATAAATATTGCTATCAACAGTACATTTATTAAACACTTGTTGACATAGATATCCATCAAAACAAGCATACCATGCTCTAGGAGCCTGCCTGAGACCATATAGAGCCTTATTTAACCTATAAACATAGTATTCTTTTTCAGATAGTATAAAACCTTCCGGTTGTTCGTTGTAAACTTATTCTTCTAATTCACCATTCAGAAATGCTGACTTAACATCCATTTGGTAGACTTCGATTTTTATTGAACATGCATAGGTGAGAAACATCAGGATGGCTTCCATTCTAGAAACTGGTGCAAATGTTTCTTCAAAATAAATTCCTTTCACTTGTGCATAGCCTTTGAAAACCAATCTTGCTTTGTTTTTGGTAACATGTCCATATTCATTCAATTTTTTCCTGAACACCCATTTATTCCCAATGACATTTTTATATTTTGGTCATGGAACTAATTTCCAAGTATTATTCTTCTCGATTTGATCCAATTATTCATTCAGAGCTGCTACCCAATGTTCATTTTGGTTTACTTCCTCAAAACTACTCAAAGGTTGCTAGAAAATAAATGTGAGCTTGTTGCTATGAATGAAACCATCGACCTTCATTTATGTCACCAATGATTTGATTTGATGGATGGTTCTTTTGAATCCATTCTTTCATTCTCTTTGGAGGAGCTTCTTGTTGTTGTTCCTATATATTTTGAAGATCATTCTTTACTTCTTCCTAGTTGACATTTTCTTCTTATTCTAGAATTTTCTCTATGTCTTTTTCAACCTCTGTCTCAAGTTTCAAAGATTCTATATTCTCATCATTATTCGTTCAAACACCATCCTCTTCAATTGTAACATTTATGCTCTCCACTATATTTTTTTCATTTTATATTATAGCATTTATGGCCTTTCTTTTGCATGAGTAACCGACAAATACACCTTCGTCAACACATGATTCAAACTTACCCAAATTTTGATCTTCTCTTTTGGTATAACATTTATTTTCGAAGATTCTGAAATATTTTATGCTAGCCGAATTTCCTTTCCATAATTCATATGAGGTCTTGTTGAAATTATTTCTGAGAAGACTTTCGTTGATAATGAAGACTGTCGTATCAATTTCTTGAACCCATAATTTTTCATACAATTTTGAGTCCTTCAATATTGTTCTACCCATTTCCTGTATGGTTCTATTCTTTCTTTCAACAACTCCATTTTGTTGAGGTGTTCATGTTGTTGAAAATTGTCTTTTTATTCCATTTTCCTCACTGTATTGCTGAAATAATTTGGAAGTGAATTCTCCGCCATTATCTGGTCTTAGAAACTTTATTTTCAAATTAGTTTCATTTTTTACCAACTCCTTGTAGATCTTAAAGCACTCAAAAGATTCATATTTTTTCTTTAGGAAACTGGTGACTGTCATCCTCGTATAGTCATCTATCATTAACATGAAATATAATTCTCCATCTAAGCCTTTTGGTTCTCACAAGACCATATAGATCAATATCTATCAATTCTAATGGATGTGATGCAAAGCATTCTTTTGTTTTAAATTCGACTTTTTCCTACTTGTCGTGCCGACAGGCCTCACATAGTGTTTTGGAAGGTTTTGAGATTTTCAACATTTCTCGTACTACTTCCTTTTTGCTTACCCTGACAATACTGTCAAATTTTAAGTGACCCATTAGTTTGCGCCATAACCATATTTTATCTTCTTTAGCTAGTAGACATGCTTTAGTTGCTTCATCCAAAACATATATGTCATTTGGAGCTCGACTTGCTGTAGCCAGAATTTTACCATACCTGCCTTTCCTGATTTCACATTTGTGGAGTTGAAGAAAATTTTGTGTCCTCAATCATACATTTGTCCAACACTGAGAAGATTGTGATTCATGTTTTCAACCAATAGAAAATTATTGTCTATAGAATATTTTCTTCCGAGAGTGATGGTACCTGATACTATATCATTTGAAGATCCATCATTTCCAAAGGAAAAGGTTCCATCCTTCTTCTCTTTCATAGATACAAATTTATTTCTATCTCCAGTCATATGCGTTGAGAAACCGCTATCAACCTACCACACATGTTTGTTGTTTTGAACTTTGAGAGTGAGAGCACAATTATCAGTCTTCTTCTTCCATGTTCATTCATTCTATGGCTTTGAAGATTCTTCTGGAGGATTTTCAAGTCTGCAGTCTCTGGCTATGTGTCCAAAGTTTCAACATTTGTAACATTCAATATTATTTCTTAATATTTCAAATCTATTGATGTTTTGTTGAGGCCTGGGAGATTCATATTTGATAGATCTCCTGGAATGGTATTGGTTACTAAGGTACGTACGACATTGCATAGCTTTATGACCAAATATTCCACATGAATAATAATAGCCATGAAAAATATGTTGGTACCTGGGGTTACCACCAAATTGATCTTGATTGGATTCTCATCAGTCAACCCAATGTAACTCTTTCGAACCACTTCTAGTTGAAGATTAGCCTCTTCAGTTTGAGAGGGCTCTCTCGAAGGAGGGTTTATGATTTTGAATAAAGATAATACTAGATGGCTAACTCTATGAATTGTGACTTGGTTTTGTATGATTGCAAGTTAAAAAATGAAGGCTTGCTACCATTGGGCTTATGGAGTCAACATAAGTAGTCTTAGTGACAATGGTTATTCAAATGGAAGTTGAGGGAGATAGAGGTTTTTAACAAGGATAATTCATACACATAACATAGGAAAACATAGTCATTTAACCCCTAAAGGAAGTCAGAGAATGATATTATAAATTATAAGTAATTAGAGATGAAATATACTGCAAGTGATTAAACATAAAGATATAGATCAATAACACATCAAAAACCTCATGAGAATCTCAAGTCTAGAAGTAGAATGTAACTTTGTATTACTGATAATGGATAAAACATACAAGCAGCTATTTGGTGCAATATTCTAAAACCCCTTGCCCTTCGATTTTTAGTCTATAAATAGACATTATTTAATATCTAGATGATCTACCCAGCTAGCTAGATCTTCGAATTCTACTTTGACACCTATCATAATTGAAACCACTAACTTGAAATAGAAAAATGGGAACTATCCTTTAAAGAAAACAAACTCCTAATAGGACTATATCTCCTATTTATTACATTCATTTATCCTACCAATGAAACAGCTACATAATGGTTACATAATGAATGTCACATAATCGAAGGAAAAGTCACCATAATTCACCACCACTTTTACATCTTCAAAACACCCCTAGATCCGTGGAACATAATCCTGCTTTTTAGGGATGGATGAACTTCACTTTAAACGTTGTTTTGACTGTTGAGCTAGTTGTGTGGCACCCCTTTTGAATAATGATTCTCTGCTGATATGTCCCACTGACATTCTGGAGGTATCCAGCTAGTTAATGTGCTATTGAGATGCTCAAAATTCTTCAAAAAGCTCCTCGCTACGAAAACAAGGCAGTTTAGGTAGTTTCGTAGTGAGTTTTGGTAGCGTATAAAAAATGGCTTTTCCATCTATCTCTTTGAGTCGTTTGTTGTTCCAAAACCTTTATTATGCTAAGACACCTTGCAAACAGTCAATCTCCCTTCATGAAACTTGAAAAAAATGATTTTTAAGGAAAAAACGCACCTACAGGAATTTTCGTAGCGTATTTCTTGCCTCAGCTGTGAGGTATGCTATGACACTATCCAAAAATCCAAAAATTACTATTTTCAAGATCGTCTTCAAAATTTGTTCTCCAACTGCAAAATTTAGGTTCTCTACATGTTATGAACCTCATAAAGCGTATTCTATCTCAATTTTTCATTCTTTTGGCATTTCTTCTTCATTCACAATCAGTTGGCTGATGGGCACTTCTACCACTTTCATCTTCAGTCCCTACTTTTCCAACTCCACTTGAATCAAATCCAGCTACTCCTGAAGATCTTCCACTTGGTATTTTAATGCTCTTTTTTTAGATTGTAAGTGCAAGTTTATCCTTTTTATGTGTTTGACTTCTCCTCTTAGTGGTTGATTCCATTTTATCAACTTTTCTGTATTGTCCAAGGTTTTTGAAACCCTTGTGACTTTGTATTCCCATATTTTACTCATTTGTTCAAATTGAACGTTATTAGCTCTGTGTTTCTTTGCCTCCGGCTTCAAAAATGATATCTCTCTACCTACCTCCTTCAAATTCTTCTTTGAGGGTTTAAATTTCTGATTTTTCAATCATTTTCTCTTTACCCTTTCTTTGCTTCTTAACCAGTTCCTCCTTTTTTGGCGAAGACAAATCTATGATGCTTGGTGGCTGAGCAGCTTCATTGATTTTCTCATTCTCTTTGCTTCCCATGACCTTCCTTGCATGTCTAGTCATTGGCTTCCTAGGTTGAAAAATGAAACCAACATCATCACCTACAAAATCTAGTTTTCTAGAAGTATTACCTTTCTTTAGCTTTCTTCCTCCATCTTCAATGTCTTTAGCTTGCACAATGGGTGAATCTTCAATGTCAATTGCATGCAAGATATCCTCCAAATTTCCTTTAGCCACTATCTGGCTCCTAGTGACTCTTTTGCTTCCTTGTTTACTAATTGTCTGCTTCTGTTTTGCAGGTGTTGTTTGAAGTGTGTCAGTCTCTTGCAAAGGTTTTTCTTCCATGTTTACTGGTTCTGGAGGATATGTTCTATTTTCTTCTTCAACTTCCTCTGCCACAACTGGTGATGAAGTAGTTCTAGGTTTGGAGGCTTTCTTAGGAGTAACCACATCAATTTTATAGCCACTCATGAACAACAAGGAAGTCCAATATCTCTCTAACCTCACAAATTCCTCTAAGACTAATAGCTTAATCAGACCATGATGAAAAGGAGAAGTTTCATTTCCCTCTGTCTTGATTTGAACCTTATCTAACATTTTTCGTAGACTTATGTATAAATAAAAAGGAAAGTCAAGTGACCTCTTACCCACAAAATGCAGAAGAAGTATGAGAGATAGGAGTGACCATGTCAAACCTTCCTTCACACGTAAAGTACTTCTGAATGACCATCAACAACTTTGAATAATTTTCCTTCATGAAACTCCTAGGGATAGCATTTGTCAAATCAATTTCACTATGTTCTTTCTTGATGAACTCTTTGAAATCTTGTATTGTGAATTTGATACCTTTAAACCACTATTCCCCTCCTCTAGGGATTCCTGTAGTTGATGAGATACTCTATGGTGTCACTGTAAGGTTCAAAATTCCAACCTTTGATGTTGTTCCTGTAAAGTTGGTGGAAAAATCCTTTGAAACCTATAAATGAAACCCCTGCAACCTCTGGAAATATTGCAAGCATCTTATTCTTCTGAAAACCTCCATGGCAGTAGAGTCTTTATTGAGTAATTTCATGTCCATGGGATCATACCTGTGACAATGGCCCCCTTTATTTGTTTTTCTTCTTGTAGCCATGGATGTCTTGTAGTCTTCACAACCTTGCTTGCTCGATGACACCTGTAGAATTGGAACTTGCCAACCACCTGCTTGGATCGATGAAGCAGCTCTCCAGAAATCGACTCACATGAAAGGATAAATCAGAATATGAAAAAAGGCTAATTGAGGTAAGGTTTTATGGTTTAACTGATAGCTAAAGCTTGAATCATGAAAAATACAAGCCAAAAAAGGTAATGATGACATCAAACATGGGTAATGTACATTTGAATTTATCATAACAACCTTGAATGACCTCCACCCTAACTCCTCTAATCATAAAATGACACCTCATACAAATCTGACAGGAAAGGTTAAAAAAAATTGTAGAGAAACTAGTTAAGCCTCTGACAGATTCACTATGAAACTATTAGGCAGTTTTGTAGTGAAAATTGTTGTTTTCCTGTATAAAACGCTACTAAAATTTGAAAAACTGACAGACGCGCCCTTTTTATTTTGAATGCATTGGAAATGACAACTGACACCATATGAGGACTTAATTGACATGAAATAGCATAAATGGAGGTGATCATGAAACTTAAGATAAGCTAAAAATGTAAAAACATTTCCTAAACCACGTTGAAATGGTTTAGGAGACCTTATCCATTTGGTGAGTGAACTATATGAATATATCATGAAATGTTTCACAACTTTATGAGTGATAACAGTGGATCCACTTGGGATGGCATGCTTTTGTGGTACACCAAATAACCTGTAGTTCCAATGCCATCCATCTTTCTGAAAATAAAACTCTGAAATTTTCCAAGCCTTCTTCAAACTCTTATGGCCTTCATCTCAGGCTCAAGTTTGATGATTATCATGTATTTATTAGCAGAAAAGCATAATAAAAAGGAATATATACAATGGAGTGAAAACCCAGTAAAATTTTAAGAGGAATGTTGCTTTGGAAACCTGGCATTGACAGGCCCTCTAGCACAAGGTTGTCCATCCAAATTGCATGCAGGATATCCTCCAAATTTCCTTTAGCCACTATCTGGCTCCTAGTTAGTCTCTTGCTACCTTGTTTGCTAACTGTCTACTTCTATTTTGCATGTGTTGTTTGAGGTGTTTCAGTCTCCTACAAAGGTTCTGCTTCCATGTTTATTGGTTCTGGAGGAGATGTTTTATTTTCTTCTTCAACTTCCTCTGCCACAACTGGTGATGAAGTAGTTCTAGTTTTGGAGGCTTTCTTAGGAGTAACCACATAAATTTCATAGCCACTCATGAATAAGAAGGAAGTCCAATCTCTGTCTAACCTCGTCAATTCCTCTAAGATTAACAACTTAATCAGACCATGATGAAAAAGAGAAGTTTCATTGCCCTTTGTCTCGATTTGAACCTTATCTGACATTTTCCCTAGACTTATATATAAATAAAAAGGAAATTCAAGTGACCCCTTACACAAAATGTATAAGAGGTCTAAGATGATAGGAGTAGACCATGTGAAACCTTCCTTCACATGTAAAGTACTTCTGAATGACCATCAAAAAATTTGAATATTGCATGCAGGATATCCTCAAAATTTCCTTTAGCCAATGTCTGGCTCCTAGTGACTCTCTTGTTGTGTTGTTTGCTAACTTTCTACATCTGTTTTTTAGGTGCTATTTGAGGTGTTTCAGTCTCTTGCAAAGGTTTGGCTTCCATGTTTACTGGTTTTGGAGGAGAATTTATATTTTCTTCTTCAACTTCCTCTGCCACAACTGGTGATGACGTAGTTATAGGTTTGGAGGCTTTCTTAGGAGTAACCACATCAATTTCATAGCCACTTATGAAAAAGAAGGAAGTCCAATATTTGTCTAACCTCGTCAATTCCTCTAAGACTAATAGCTTAATCATACCATGATGAAAAAGAGAATTTTTGCTGCCCTCTGTCTTGATTTGAACCTTATCTGACATTTTTTGTAGACTTCTTTATAAATAAAAAGGAAAGTCAAGTGACCTCTTACCCACAAAATGCATAAGAAGTCTGAGATGATAAGAGTAGACCATGTGAAACCTTCCTTCACACGTAAAGTACTTCTGAATGGCCATCAACAACGTTGAATAATTTTCCTTCATGAAATTCCTAGGGATAGCATTTGTCAAACCAATTTCACTGTGTTCTTGCTTGATGAACTCTTTGCAATCCTGTATTGTGATTTTTAATACCTTAAACCATTTTTCGCCTCCTCTAGGGATTCCTAAAGCTGAAGAGATACTCTTTGGTGTCACTGTAAGGTTCAGAATTCCAACCTTTGATGTTGTTCCTATAGAGTTGGTGGCAAAATCCTTTGAAACCTGTAAATGAAACCCCTGCAACCTTTGACAATATTGCAAGCAGCTTGTTCTTCTAAAAACCTCCATGGCAATAGGGTCTTCATTGAGTAAATTCATGTCCATGGGCTCATACCTGTGACAATGGTCCCCCTTATTTGTTTTTCTTCTTGTAGCCATGGATGTCTTATAGTCTTCACAACCTTGCTTGCTCGATGACACCTGCAGAATTTTAACTTGCCAGCCACCTTCTTTGATCGATGATGAAGCTCTCCAGAAATCGAATCACATGCAAGGATAAAGCATAATATGACAAAAGGCTAATTGAGGTAAGGTTTTGTGGTTTAACTGATAGTTCAAGCTTCAATCATGACACATACAAGACAAAAAAGTTAATGATGACATCAAACACGGGTAATGTACATTTGAATTTACCATAACAACCTTTAATGACCTCCACCCTAACTCCTCTAATCATAAAATGACGCCTCATACAAGTATGACAAGACAGGTTTAAAAAAAAATTGTAGCGAAATTAGTTAATTCTCTGACAGATTCGCTACGAAACTATTAGGCAGTTTCCTAGTGAAAATTGTCGTTTTCCCATATAAAACGCTATGAAAATTTGATAAATTGATAGATGTGCCCTTTTGATTTTTAATGCATTGGAAATGAAAACTGACACCATATGAGGACTTATTTGACATGAAATAGCATAAATGGAGGTGATCATGAAACTTAGGATAAGCTAAAAATGTAAAAAAAATCCTATACCACCTTGAAATGGCTTAGGAGATCTTATCCATTTGGTGAGTGAACTATGTGACTCTATCAAGAAATGTTTCACAACTTTATGAGTGATAACAATGGCTCCACTTGGGATGGTGTGCCCTTGTGGTACACCAAATAACCTGTAGTTCCACTGTCATCCGTCTTTTTGAAAATAAAACTCTGAAATTTTCCAAGCCTTCTTCAAACTCTTATGGCCTTCATCTCGAGCTCAATTTTGATGATCAGCCTATATTTATTAGCAGAAAAGCATAATAAAATGGAATATATACAATGGAGTGAAATTCAATAAAATTTTAAGAGGAATAGTGCTTTAGAAACCTGCCATTGACAGGCCCTCTAGCACAAGGTTGTCCATCCATCTCCTACAGTAGATAAGTGTTGTTGCCATGAAATGCAGCTACTATGTATGGTCCTTTCTATATGTTCTAAAACTTAGCATGTTTCCCATTTTCTTCAATTTTGGCCTCCCACTTCAGCACCACATCTTGAATCTGGAAATTTTCTTCTTTGAACTTTTTGTCAAATGTCTTCTTTACTATGTTTTGTGATTGTTGATGGTTGTTGTATACCTCCTCCCTTTTTTCTTGCAGAGCTATAAGTTGGTTTATCCTCCTCTGAATAGCATTAGGTCCCTCTTCTATTCCTTGCAAAAATTTCATTACAGGCACTCCCAAGGAAGTGGGAAAAATTGCTTCAGCTCCATACACTAACTCATAAGGTGAAGTACCAATGGATATTTTTGTACATACTGTATCAGCCCACAGAGCATACTTCAGCTTCAGATGCCATGATATTTTGTTTTGTTGCAGTACCTTCTTGATAATTCTCACAATGCTTTTATTAGAAGATTTAGCAAGACCATTACCCTCTGGGTAATAAGCAGTAGAGTGTCCAAGTGTTATGTGATACTGATGACAAAAGCTAATCAACCTTTTGGATTTAAAACCTTGTGCATTGTCAGTAATAATACTCACAGGACAGCCAAACATGGACAATATGTTATTCTCTAAGAACTATATGATGACTGAATCATTTGCCTTCCTTGTTGGGATTGCTTCAATCCACTTGGTGAAATAATTTGTTATTGTCTAGATCCAATGATGCTGCCCTGAAGATGATGGGTGAATTTCACCAATAAAATCTAGCCCCCACTGTTGGAAAGGTGCCTCAACATAAATTGGCATCAAGGGTAAAGGAACTAGCTTTTTCTTACCATCAAAAATCTTACATTCATGGCAAGAAGCTATTTTCTTGTAGACATCCTTGAACATGGTCAGCTAGTAGTATCCTGCTCTGAGAATTTTGTTTTTTTTTGCCTTCCTGTAGTGATTTCCTCCACAATCTCCTTTATTAAACTCTTAAATCACCCTTTTAGCTTCCTCTTCCACCAAATAGTTCAAAAGAATGCCACCAGTATAGATTCTTATCTAAAATGCAATATGTTAGAGATTTCATCTTCACAAACCTTGCTTTTGATTTAGTCAATTCTGTAGGATCTCTATGATGATGCAAGAAAAATAAAATGTCTTTGTACAGTTAGATAAAATGTACTTCCCTTCAATAGGAATCAACACTTCATCTTCATCTAATAACTCAGAAATTTCTGCAATAAAATCCATGTCAAGACAGTCAAAATTGGATTGTGCCATCAGCTTTGCTAGCCCTTGTCCTTTCACCAATTTTGTAGGTCTAATTTCTATATCATACTCTAGAAAATTAGCTATCCACTTCCTTCTCTTACCATCAGGATCAACTTGTGTCAATATTTCCTTCACCATGGTGTTAGGCACAAATTCTATGACATGAGAATGGAGAATATAGATTCTGAAATCTTTAATCGCTTTGATCAAAGAATATTCCTGTTTTTCTAAAATATTATATTTCAGCTCTGAGTTAGCAAGGGTTATTCTAAAGAATGAAATGGGTTTCTTTGTACCTTGTTTTCCTTTCTGCAGTAAAACTCCAGCTATGGTTTTTTCAGATGAAAATGTAAAAACCAGAAATTATTTTGAAAAATCTGGGCTAATCAATACTGGAGGCTGAGTGAGTGCTTTCTTTGTTTCTTCAAATGACTGCTAGGATTCAATTTTCCACTTAATATCAACTCCTTTCTTCAACATCTTGGTAATGTCTTTGACAATATCAGCAAAGTTTGGGATGAACCTTCTAACAAAATTCACTCTCCCAAGGAAAGACTGAATTTCCTTCTTGTTCCTTTGCAGATCTATTTTCTTAATGGAATTGACTCTGTTTGGATGAATCTTTATCCCATATTTTGATATAATATGCCCAAGTAACTTTCTAGAGGCTAGAGAAAAAAATACTTTTAGTGGGATTAAAAGAAATACCAAATCTTCTACACTTCAGCAGAACTTTCTCCAGATGCTTCAAATGGTCTTCTTCCCTTCTTGAAAATACAATTATGTCAGATAGACCACCACAAGCTTATCTTTCTCCTTAGCAAAGGCAGTGTCCATTGCTCTTTGAAAGGTTGCTCCTACATTCCTCAGACAAAATGGCATCTTGGCATACATGAATGTCCCCCACGGTGTGGTAAAAGAAGTTTTCTCCTTGTATTATGGGTGTACCAATATCTAATTGTATCCTGAAAAACCATCTAGCATAGACATCCTTTGAGAGCCTACAATATTCTGCAGAATTTGATCCATCTTAAGAAGAGGGTAGTTTTCCTTCAAAGAGGCCTTGTTCAAATTTCTAAAATCAATGCAAATTCTGATCTCTCCACTCTTCTTTCTGACTGGTACGAAGTTAGCAAGCCATTTTGAGAATCTAATAAGAACAATAATCTTTGCATCAAAAAGCTTCTTAATTTCCTTCTCAATCAGAGGCATGAGCAATGGATTGATCCTTCTCAATTTCTGTTTGAAAGGTTTCTCATTCTCTTTGATAGGAATAGTATGTTGAATAATAGTGGGATCATATTTCTTCAAATCAGCATAACTCCATGCAAAAACATCAATGAAATTATTTATCATCTCAATATATTTCTGTTTCATCTCTAGAGAAAGAAATTTAGAAAGCTTTATCATTTTAGGCACTTCTGTTGTACCAAGATTACAAGTCTCTACCTCTTCATCATTAGCCTGCATTCTAGGAGATTTTAACACATCATTTTGGTCAAAAATATTTTCAAGTGGAATAAGACCCTTGGGTATAAAATTATTCTTCAGCTGCAAAACTTCAGAATTATCCTTAGTTTCAGCAAGCATGTTTTGGTGATCTACTTGTGTGCTTTCAAACTTCTCCTTCAACTCTATGAAATTTTTGACTTGCTAGTCATATTCAAACACTTGCCAATGGATGATATTATCTGGGATCGTAGGCCTATGATTCACTTCAATCTCATACTTTTCAGTGGAATGTGCAGGGATGACAAACAAACTTGTAGAAGCAGCTAGGGAATCAACTACATAGTTTTGATCCCTAGTTTTCACAATAAATGAATATTATTGAAATTTTTCCAACATTTCCATGACCAGATTTCTGTAAGCTCTCATCCTTACATCCTTGGTTTGATATGTTCCTTCAACTTGTTTAATTACCAATTCAGAATCTCCACAGGTTGAAATTATTTTGGCACACAATCTTTTCAAAATTTCCAAACCCAAAAACAGAGATTCATATTCAACCATATTATTTGTGCAGTCAAAGTTCAGTTTGAAAGAATATAACTTACTTTCATCATCAGGAGTAGTGTTCCATATGCTTGCTCCAACCCCCTCTCTTCCAGCAGATCCATCAAAGTGAAAAATCCACCAACCCTCTGCTTTTTCTTCTACGATTTCTTGATTTTCAACTTCTTGAATTTCTTTTTACCTTTCATCTTCTGCTTCATCAGTTAGCTCATTTAAAATAATTTCTGATCCTAATTCAGTTTCAACGGCATAAATTGGAAAACTCTGAGGTTTATCCTTGCTTCTTACCATATAATTCATCCTAGTCTTTGTACAATCTTCTTTGTTCACTAAAAACAGGTATGGTGGCATATGTCAAGTCCATCTGCATGGTGCCTTTGATTTTTTCTGCCCAAGATCTGGATAAGATCATGCCAAAATTGGGTGGAATATCTTCCACCACAATGTCCATTACCACTATCTTGGTAGGCACTTGTGTTATACCAACAACAACATATTTTATCAATCATATGCATTGAACTCTTTTAGAATCAAAAGAAAACAAATCCCTGTATGGCCTAGTGATCTCCAAACCCATCCTCTCCATAATCACCTTGGGCATGAGGTTATGAGAAGCCCCTGAATCTAGCATGGCATTGTGTAAGGTAATTTCATGGACGCTAAGGATGACATAGAAAGGAGGTACTTCTTCATTCTGATCATCTTCCAATATTGGTCCTAAGTAGATGGTAGGATGGTATTCTTGTACATTAAGGATATCTGCAGCTCCTGGTTGAGAACTCAACATTTTTACAATTATTCTTCTATATTCATTCACCTTGAGAATTTCTCCAAAATGGAATGGGATCTTGATTTTAGAAATTTCATTCTCCAAACTAAAAACAAAAGTAATATTTTCACTCTCTTTGACAGGGGGAGCAAGTGGTGGATCCTTTTTAGGCTCAGATGCTTTAGGAGCATCCTTATTTGGATGTGTTTTATTTGCAGTGATGGGAACATTTATGTTTGTGAGATTGTATTTCTTTCGCATCTCAAAAATTGCATGTTGATAACCCTTAAGATAGTCAGATGGCCCCTCACCATTATTTACATATTGATCAGACTCATCATGCTCTTCTTTGGTCAAAAACATTCCAGACATGTTTTCATCTAGGCAGTGAATAGAGTCTTCTTGAATTTCAGGCTAGGTTTCCTCTTCATCAATCAAATTTTGCTGAAATGGAGGCCTCACTTGAGCGTCAGGATTATTTCTTTTTTCCCTTTGTCTTTGTTGATTTTGAGGCCTCCTAAAATGTGGATTTATAAATTGTGGCTCATGTTGTGCAGGAGGTGCAGAAGCATTTCCAAGGGAAAGAATATCCATGAGTTTTTCCGCTATCTTCATCATAAAATAAAACTTATCATCTGAGGTGGAAGGCTTTTATTATTCTTTTAATTTTTTTTTACCCATCTTAGAATTCTTAGCTAATATCATATTAACTTTTACTTTAAAATAATCATTCTACATTTTTTCTAGTGAAGGAGATTCTCTTTCTCTAAGCCAAATAGAGAAGTCGTAATCAAATGCCTCAGCATAGCGCAATTGAGCAGCTCCTGGTGGAGGTTTAAGATGAGTAGGTATAAAATCATAAACTTTGTTAAAACTCTTGGAAAATTTTTGGACAGCTTCATCTACTACTATTTCTAGACTATTGTATTCAGTAAGGGCCTGCACAAGATTTGTTTTATTTCCCCATTTTTTCAAGAAAATATCCTCAAATTGGTTCCAATTCTGCAAGATTCCTGGAGCTAAGGCTTTAAATCATTTTCTGACTTCACCAATGAAACTTTGAGCAAATAGTCTCATTTTGAAATCTTCATGGTCTACCTCCTCCCTTTCTATGAAATAATTGAATTGGTCTACATATTATTCAGCTGTAATTTCTTCATCACTCCCCCAATTTTTTATTCTAGTAGAGTATTTACTTGGGAGGGAATTAAGGACAGCTGGGAGAAAAAGTGGAGCATATCTAGTAGGTGCAGTAGCAAGTGGAGGTGGAACATTTCCAGCCATGATAACAGGGACTGTGGTATTTCTAGGAACAATAGTAGTAGAAGATGAGTTGTCAGGAGGTGGTGTAGTTGATATTTGTAGTAAAATTACAAATGAGCTCCAGTCAGGTAAAGGAATACCAGGTTTTATTCTCAGTAAGAATTCAAATGGTTCCAATTCCTTTAAATTATCAAAAGACTCCCTCTCTAACAATAATTCTAATGTAACTACCTCCCAGAATTATTCTCTTTCTTCTTTGGTCACTAGGGTTGAGGTATCAATACCTCGTCTTTGTAGGTCTATAACAATCTCAATCAATTCATTTTCACGTTCACACCTAAAAAAAATTTCCTGAATCTTATCATCAAATTTATTATCTTCAGGAATTCTTACAATTTTAGAGGAAAAAGCTCTTGAGTGTGATGGAATACCTGAATTTGAAGAGCTGCCTTGAATGCCTCTGGAAATCGTGTCTGGATTATCCACAATTGTGGGTGGGTTAGGATTTGGAATGCTCCTTGTGTATATCCTTCTCAAAGCCACCTTTAAACATGAAAATTTGTAATGGAGTCACCAATGTAGTTACAGCCTCGAAAAAATTTTGAGATCATGCTACCTCCAAGAGTTCAGTTTCACTGTTTGCACAAAAACTTCGAGAAATATATCTTCAGTCTCCCGGCAGATGCACCAAATTGTTATCACCAAATTGATCTTGATTGGCTGCTCAGAAATCAACTCAATGTAACTCTTTAAAACCACTTCTAACTAAATATTAGCCTCTTCAGTTTGAGAGGGCTCTCTCAAAGGGGGTTTTATGATTTTGAATAAAGATAATACTAGATGGCTAACTCTATGAATTGTGACTTGGTTTTGTATGATTGCAAGTTGGAAAATGAAGGCTTGATACCATTGGGCTTATGGATTCAACATCAGTATTCTTAGTGGCAGTGGTTCTTCACATGGAAGTTGAGGCAGATAGAGGTTTTTAACAAGGATAATTCATACACATAACATAGGAAAACACAGTCATTTCACCCTTAAAGGAAGTCAAAGCATAATATTATGAATTCTGCGTAATTCGAGATGAAATCTACTACAAGTTATTAAATATAAAGATACATATCAATAACGCATCAAAAACCTCATGAGAATCTCAATTTTAGAAGTATAATGTCACTTTGTATTACTGATAATGGATAAAACATACAAGCGACAATTTGGTGCAATATTCTCCAACCCCTTTCTCTTCGATGTTTAGTCTATAAATAGACATTCTTTACAATCTAGATGATCTTCTTAGCTGGCTAGATCTTGGAATTATAATCTAACACCTATCATAGCTGAAACCACTAACTTGAAACAGAAAAATGACAACTATCCTTTAAAGAAAAAAAACTCCTAATAGGACTATATCTCATATTTATTACATTCGTTTCTCTTAACAGTTACATAATGGTTACATAATGAATGTCACATGCTCAAAGGAAAAATCACAATAATTCACCTCCACTTTTACATATTCAAAACACCCCTAGACCTATGGAACGTAATCCTGCTTTTTAGGGATAGATGACCTTCACTTTAAACGTTGTTTTGACTGACGAGCTGGCTGTGTGGCACCCCTTTTGAGCAATGATTCTCTACTGATATGTCCCACTAACATGCTGGAGGTCTCCCGTTAGTTGATGTGCTGTTTAGATGCTCAAAATTCTTCAAAAAGATCCTCACTACAAAAATAGGGCAGTTTAGGCAGTTTCGTAGTGAGTTTTGGTAGCATATGAAAAATGGATTTCCCATCTATCTCTTTGACTCCTTTGCTGTTCCAACACCTTTATTATGCCAAGACACCTTGAAAATAGTTAATATCCCTTCATGAAACTTGAAAAAAATATTTTTTAAATCAGAAACACACCTACAGGAATTTTTATAGTGTATTTATGGCCTCAAGCCTCAAGTACGCTACGAAACTGTCCAAAATACCAAAAATTGCTATTTTCAAGATTGTCTTCAAAATTTGTTCTCCAGCTGCAAAATTTAGGCTATCTACATGTTATGAACCTCATCAAGCATATTCCATCTCAATTTTTCATTCTTTTGGCATTTCTTCTTCATTCATAATCAGTTGGTTGATGGGCTCTTCTACCACTTTAATCTTCAATCCCTTCTTTTCCAACTCCACTTGAATCAAATCCAGTCACTCCTGAAGATATTCCACTTGGTATTTTAATGCTCTATTTTTAGATTTTAAGTGCAAGTTTATCATTTTGATGTGTTTGACTTCTCCTCTTAGTGGCTGAGTCCATTTTATCAACTTTTTTGTATTGTCCAAGGTTTTTGAAACACTTGTGACTTGTTATTCCCATATTTTCCTCATTTTTTCAAATTGAACCTTCTCAAAAATGTGTTTCTTTGCCTCCAGCTTCAAAACTATATCTGTTTACCTGCCTCCTTCAATTGCTCTTTTAGGGTTTCAATTTTTTTATTTTTCAATCATTTTCTCTTTACCCTTTCTTTTCTTGATAATGAGTTCCTCCTTTTTTGCTGAAGACAAATCTATGATTCTTGGTGGCTGAGAAGCTTCATTGATTTTCTCATTCTCTTTTCTTTCCATTACCTTCCTTGCATGTCTGGTCATTGGCTTCCTAGGTTGAAAAATGAAACTAGCACCATCAATTGAAAAATCTAGTTTTTTAGCACTCTTACCTTTCTTCAGATTTCTTCCTCTATCTTCAATGTCTTCATATTTCACAATGGGTGACTCTTCTATGTCAATTTCATGCAGGATATCCTCCAAATTTCCTTTAGTCACTGTCTGTCTCCTGGTGACTCTCTTGCTGCCTTATTTTCTCACTATCTGCTTTTATTTTGTAGCTGTGGTTTGAGGTGTGTTATTCTCCTGGAAAGGTTATGCTTCCATGTTTACTAGTTCTAGAGGAGATGTTCTATTTTCTTATTCAACTTCCTCTGCCACAGTTGGTGATGAATTAGTTCTAGGTTTGGAGGATTTCTTAAGAGTAACCACATCAATTTCATAGCCACTCATGAACAAGAAGGAAGTCCAATCTCTGTCTAACCTCCTCAATTACTCTAAGACTAACAACTTAATCAGACCATGATGAAAAAGAGAAGTTTCATTGCCCTTTTTCTTGATTTCGCACTACAAGAAAAAAGCACATTGGTGAGGGGCGAAAATGGTCACCATAAGCTCATTGGTGAGGGTCAAAAGAGCCTTCGTCACCAAAAACTGAACGTCACCAAAGGTGGCATTGCCGAAAGTATAGGTGTTGTGGTGACATTCAAGGTCCATCACCAATAATGATTTATAATGATGGATAGTGACCGTCACCATTTCATCTGAGCAATGGTGACGGAAAATAGCCTCCGTCACCAAAAAATTGAACGTCACCAAATGTGGCGTCGCCGAAAGTATGTGTTATGGTGACATTCAAGGTCCGTCACGAATATTGATTATAATGACAGATAGTGACCGTCACCTTTTCATATGAACAGCAACGATTTTTTGTGATGGACCTTTCATGGCCGTCACTATTGGTGCATATATATGATGATGTTCATTGACCGTCACCATAAACTCATTGGTGACATCAAGGTCCGTCACGAATAATGACTATAATGAAAAATAGTGACCCTCACCATTTCATATCAACAACAACGATTTATGGTGACAAACCTTTAATGGTCGTCACTATTGATGCGTATATATGGTGGCGTTTGTTGACCGTCACCATTTCATATTTTGGTGAGGGTCAAAAAATGTCACCATAAGCTCATTGGTGATGGTCAAAAAAGCATCCGTCACCAAAAACTGATCTGCGTTATTCCCTATGAATATCAGGGCATGATGGAATCGAACCACCAACCTCCTGCTTGTAAAGCAGGTGCTCTTCCATTGAGCTAGCACCCTTTAAAGAATTAGACTTTGAACTAGCAATTTCTCCTAAAGGTGCAAAGATACACCAAAGGAATAAGAACCAAGAAAACTGAAATAATTCAGTGCCCTTGCTCCTATTTTTATTCTACAACACTCTACAAAGTATGATCTTGATCTAAGACATATTTGTGCCAAGTGGTTCTAATTTAATATTAAATGTTATATTCAGATAAAATAAATGAATAACTGAGAGGCCTTATGGGCTAATTTTTAATCCTTACACCAAAATCTCTTAATATTCAAGTCTATGGAACAACTCGTTCAAAATTCAAACTGAAGTAGATTTTAAATGAAAAGCCTAAAACCAGCTAAGTAGTTTACAAGTTAACATTTTGGATATAACTTCTGTTCAATTTATATGACAAGTTATGCCATAACCTCGAAACTAGTTTCTTAGCTAAAAGACTTTCTTAAGTCAACAATGACAAAGAAAGATAGTCATGGCGAGCAAAATTCTCTTATTTTTTCTAATGAGGGTGCATGTAACTTGATAAAGGTTCTATCAGAGTATCAAACCATAAACAGTTTCACTAAAACATGGAAATGACAAAGTCTTGTTAAGAAACAGAAGTTTAGTTGAATATATGAAAAGCAACGAGCTAAATGATATAATTAAACTAAAAGTAACTATAAAAAAAAATAAATTGCCATCATATACCATCTGGTTTGGTTAGTTCTTCAGAAAGAGAAAGTGCAATTGCATGATCCAGATCCTCATCTTGATTCTGTAATGGACCATCCTGAACAAAAATGTCCACATACAACAATCAATGTTATCGTATTGGTAAGACTTTTGATATAATCTATCAAAGCATGTACTGTGTAGGAGAATAACTGGAAAGCACAACTAGAAATTTGAATCACAGCATAACAATATAAAAGAACATGCAACAAGAAAGGAACAACTCCACAATTTGAGAAATATGAACAATCCATGAACCTGTTCTTATATATTGATATAGATAACGAAATAGAAATCAAAATTTATGAAATTCAAGTATCACACAAAAAATATGCACAAGTATGAAAAGGAATATGCACAAGTGCATGATCGACTATAATAACAACTCACTCCTTCCTCTATTTATATGAGAGGTAAAGGGGCTTTAAAATAACAAGTGGACCTAGTCCACTACAAACAAACTTAAAAGACACATTTAGGTCCACCTATGTGAATCCCTCTACTCTATGTGACATGTGTCAGCATCAAAGGTGACAGTGATCAACAAGCAAGCCCTCCATGGCATGAGCACTACTCCCCAAGGTCCAACAATCCTCCAAAGGTCCTAAGCTCCAATGCATTTCCTAAGTCATGTGTCTCCTTAAGGACAATGCATATCCAAGGTAATGTGTCACTTTAAGGACTCCCACACCTACATATCCACTCCCTCAACCCAAGAGTTCAGATGTCAAGGGATTTTGTGTGCTCATGTTGATTTTGGGATGTTTTTGTCATGGTTAAATACCCAACTCTACTCCAAGCACACAAACTCCCTTCATGCATCAACAACATGAAGTCACCAAGCTCCATACTAATCCAAAACTTCGAGGAAGAATGTATTTCAAACATATAAACAAGGTCTAGCAGAAAATGGTAAACCACCTCCAATGTCCAAGTCCATTAATGTAAAATTCATGCTTTATTATTTCAAGAATATTTATATTTTATCCGACATGATGACCCACTATGTGTACTATCTATAGGGAATATTCTAGATTTTTCTACTTCAACATGTTGATCCACTATGTACATTGGTCAACAACTCCATTTAGTCAAGGAACTCTTCTAAAGTTCTTTCCAAGTTTCATTTCTCTTTCCTATCATCAAGCAAATTAGAGAAACTAGAAAGAATTCCATTAACTATCGTCCATCCAGTTGTTTCCTAAACAAGTGCCTATTGCTTAAAGAAAGTAGGAAACCATCATGAAACATGACTATAGCCACATAGTTTCAATGGCTATAATCTAACAATTTTATTGAAAACACTATTAGATTTGTTTTATAAAAGAGCACCTAGTCCCAAACAACAGAAAATGTTCGTGGAGAATTGCTTGTTTCACTATTGTTGAGCTTGACTATAAACACTGACAGGTTTTTGAGCCAATAAAGTCCCTAGAGAAAAACAGTGATGGTTTTTCTCTAAAACATATGCAGATAAAGATACAAGATTTGAGTGGAGGACTTAAGTAGTTTCGTGACTACCACTCGATTTGTAACTATTTGGTTTTTTGGTCTGCTTTATTTTTTATATTTCAGGTCTAGTTTCGGAATTTTTGGATTTCAAAATTCAGTTATAATAGTAGAATTCTGGGTTGGCTCACATCATTGGTATTAGAACCTCAATTAATAGCAGATTCATATCATATTTTTTGTTGCAGTTCAGATTAGTTACTTATGTTCACCAATCTGTTTATCTTTTAAGGAATCCTTGTAAGTAAGATAGAGCAAAGCACAACTCAGATATATTGTCACCAACATATACATCAACTCAGATATATTGTCACCGAGAGAGAGAGAGAGTAGCACTTATCTTACATCCCTAAGCCAAGCTTGAAAGGAATATGCACAAGTGCATGATCGACTATAATAACAACTCACTCCTTCCTCTTTTTATATGAGAGGTAAAGGGGCTTTAGTGGACCTAATCCACTAGAAGAAAACTTGCAAGACACAAGTAGGTCCACCCATGTAAGCACTATACTTTATGTTAAATGTGTCAGCATCAAAGGTGACGGTGATTAACAAGCAAGCCCTCCATGGCATGATCACTACTCCCCAAGGTCCAACAATCCTCCAAAGGTCCTAAGCTCCAATGCATCTTCTAGGTCATGTGTCTCCTTAAGGAAAATTCATATCCAATGTAATGTGTCACCTTAAGGACTCCCACACCTACATATCCACTCCCTCAATGCAAGAGTTCACATGTCAAGGGATTTTGTGTGCTCATGTTGATTTTGGGATGTTTTTGTCATGGTGAAATACCCAAATCTACTCCAAGCACACAAACTCCCTTTATGCATCAACAACATGAAGTCACCAAGCTCCATACTAATCCAACACTTTGAGGAAGAATGTCTTTCAAAAATCCAAACAAGTTCTAGCAGCAAACGGTAAACCACCTCCAATGTCCACGTCCATCAATGTAAAATTCTTATTATTTCAAGAATATTTATATTTTATCCAACATGATGACCCACTATGTGCACTATTTGTAGGGATTCTTCTGGATTTTCTGCTTCAACATGTTGATCCATTATCTGCATTGGTCAACAACTCCATTTAGTCAAGGAAATCTTCGAAAGTTCTTTCCAAGTTTCATTTCTCTTTCCTATTATCAAGCAAATTGGAGCAACTAGAAAGAATTACATTAACTGTCATCC
Organism: Pinus albicaulis; assembly: GCA_034641835.2. Taxonomy (NCBI): domain Eukaryota; kingdom Viridiplantae; phylum Streptophyta; class Pinopsida; order Pinales; family Pinaceae; genus Pinus; species Pinus albicaulis. The sequence continues at coordinate 936,432,134 of CM076575.1, read as the reverse complement.
ATCCAGTTGTTTCCTAAACAAGTGCCTATTGCTTAAAGAAAGTAGGAAACCATCATGAAACATGACTATAGCTGCATAGTTTCAGTAGCTATAATCTGACAATGTTATTGAAAACACTGTTAGATTTGTTTCATAAAAGAGTACCTAGTCCCAAACAACAGAAAATTTTCGTGGAGAATGGCTTGTTTCACTATCGTTGAGCTTAATTGAAACACTGACAGGTTTTTGAGCCAATAAAGTCCCTGGAGAAAAACAGTGATGGTTTCTCTCTAAAACATATGCAAATAAAGATATAAGATTCGAGTGGAGGACTTTCAGTAGTTTCATGACTACCGCTCGACTTGTAACTGTTTGGTTTTTTGGTTTGCATTATTTTTTATATTTCTGATCTAGTTCTGGAATTTTTGGATTTCAAATTTCAGTTATAATAGCAGAATTATGGGTTGGCTCACATCACTGGTATTAGAACCTCAATTAACAGCAGATTCATATCCAATTTTTCGCCATAGTTGAGATTAGTTACTTATGTTCACCAATATGTTTATCTTTTAAGGAATCCTTGTAAGGAAGATAGAGCAAAGCACAACTCAGATATATTGTCACCAACATATACATCAACTCAGATATATTGTCACCGAGAGAGAGAGAGTAGCACTTCTCTTACATCCCTAACCCAAGCTTGAAAGGAATATGCACAAGTGCATGATCGACTATAATAACAACTCACTCCTTCCTCTTTTTATATGAGAGGTAAAGGGGCTTTAGTGGACCTAGTCCACTAGAAGAAAACTTGCAAGACACAAGTAGGTCCACCCATGTAAGCACTATACTTTATGTTACATGTGTCAGCATCAAAGGTGACGGTGATCAACAGGCAAGCCCTCCATGGCATGATCACTACTCCCCAAGGTCCAACAATCCTCCAAAGGTCCTAAGCTCCAATGCATCTTCTAGGTCATGTGTCTCCTTAAGGAAAATGCATATCCAAAGTAATGTGTCACCTTAAGGACTCCCACACCTACATATCCACTCCCTCAATGCAAGAGTTCACATGTCAAGGGATTTTGTGTGCTCATGTTGATTTTGGGATGTTTTTGTCATGGTGAAATACCCAACTCTACTCCAAGAACACAAAATCCCTTCATGCATCAACAACATGAAGTCACCAAGCTCCATACTAATCCAACACTTCAAGGAAGAATGTCTTTCAAACATCCAAAGAAGGTTTAGCAGCAAACGGTAAACCACCTCCAATGTCCACGTCCATCAATGTAAAATTCATGCTATTATTATTTCAAGAATATTTATATTTTATCCAACATGATGACCCACTATGTGCACTATTTGTAGGGAATCTTCTGGCTTTTTCTACTTCAACGTGTTGATCCATTATGTGCATTGGTCAACAACTCCATTTAGTCAAGGAAATCTTCTAAATTTCTTTCCAAGTTTCATTTCTCTTTCCTGTTATCAAGCAAATTGGAGCAACTAGAAAGAATTCCATTAATAGTCGTCCATCCAGTTGTTTCCTAAACAAGTGCCTATTGCTTAAAGAAAGTAGGAAACCATCATGAAACATGACTATAGCCGCATAGTTTCAGTAGCTATAATCTGACAATGTTATTGAAAACACTGTTAGATTTGTTTCATAAAAGAGTACCTAGTCCCAAACAATAGAAAATTTTCGTGGAGAATGGCTTGTTTCACTATCGTTGAGCTTAACTGTAAAAACTGACAGGTTTTTGAGCCAATAAAGTCCCTGGAGAAAAACAGTGATGGTTTCTCTCTAAAACATATGCAGATAAAGATATAAGATTCGAGTGGAGGACTTTCAGTAGTTTCATGACTACCGCTCGACTTGTAACTGTTTGGTTTTTTGGTTTTCTTTATTTTTTATATTTCAGATCTAGTTCTAGAATTTTTGGATTTCAAATTTCAGTTATAATAGTAGAATTATGGGTTGGCTCACATCATTGGTATTAGAGCCTCAATTAATAGCATATTCATATCAGATTTTTCGCTACAGTTGAGATTAGTTACTTATGTTCACCAATATGTTCATCTTTCAAGGAATCCTTGTAAGGAAGATAGAGCAAAGCACAACTCAGATATATTGTCACCAACATACACATCAACTCAGATATATTGTCAGAGAGAGAGAGAGTAGCACTGCTCTTACATCCCTAACCCAAGCTTCAAATGAATATGCACAAGTGCATGATCGACTATAATAACAACTCACTCCTTCCTGTTTTTATATGAGAGGTAAAGGGGCTTTAGTGGACCTAGTCCACTAGAAGTAGACTTGCAAGACACAAGTAGGTCCACCCATGTGAAGCACTCTACTCTACGTGACATGTGTCAGCATCAAAGGTGATAGTGATTAACAAGCAAGCCCTCCATGGCATGAGCACTGCTCCCCAAGGTCGAACAATCCTCCAAAGTTCCTAAGCACCAATGCATCTCCAAGGTCATGTGTCTCCTTATTACTACTGTGCTTTCTACCTATTATTTCCATAGTGCCAAAATATCCACTTGCATTAAAAATTTCATTCCATGTACATAAATAGAAACCTGATGGATGATAAGGATAAAGGGCTATCTTATATGACCGCCCCATGTTTCGGGTCCTTACAATGGTTGCCCCATGCCTAGAAAGGCTCTCATTAGATTCTCTGAGGCCGATCATAGGTTTTGGGATTTTTTCAAGCAGTATAATTTTGGGTTATGGAGTTGTCAGTAGTGTCCTTATCTTCCTGAGCGCCCCATTGATATTACTGAGTCACTTACATAAGTAACTAGTAGGTTGTCCTGGAACTAGGACTACTCAGAGAATTGGTATATGTAAAAAATTATTACGGGAATTTAGAAGTAGTTGTATGTGGCATTATTATCACCATGTACTCATGCAGGTTAACTTCCATGCTGGACTACTTATAGTTAATCCTTTATATTCGCTAGAGGGATTACAACGGTGAATTGAAATGCGAGTAGTCATTATTAGATTATGGTGTTCTTTTTAAAAGGCATGTCTGGTGAATTTTGGAAAACTAGTAGAAATCCATTTAAAACCTTGGTTTGCGATGTACCTCAAAGTTGAACAACTTGAGTTTTAATATCTTGATAAGCTGGCCATTTTTATGAACTTCACATGTGGAATTTCTAGGTGTCTATTAGATTGATTTAGATGGGTCGGAGTCAGTGGCAATTCTTGATGCACCATCCAATTTCAATGCACCATCTAGATTCACGTATTGTTACAGAGAGAGACACACATATACATCCACAAAGTTATGGATCTCCTGAACACCACTTGAACTGTAGAATGCACCTGACTTCTCTCAATGAAAGAACATTTATTTTGGTGGATTATTAGGAAAACTATACAAACTTCAAAGGAACTGTGATAAAAAAATTAGATCCTATTTTCTCCAAGAAAAAAGCTTCACTTTATATTTTGAGAAGAAAACAAAATTCATTTTCTGGGAACATATACACTGTACAGTAAAACTCCAAACTGAAGCAAGACTCTTATGTTAATGATAGTAAAACATATAGGTTTTTTTAACATGAAAACAAAAATGCTTATCATAAGGCTCTGAAATGTCTTATGGAAAATCCAAAAAACAATAATAATAATATTTTAGGTTCACAGCGAAGCCATACACTAAATTGGTGCATGGGACTCTCTTGTTTATGGGACAAGGGATGCCCTTTGTGCAATGATTTGACTACTAAAGTATACGAAGATATACATACTCTACTCCACTTTCAATTTGAACCTATAATCTCTTAGGAAGAAACACATGTTATTAACCATTAGATCCACTGAAACTGTAAACCAGTTACAAGAATAATAATTTATACTGATTATCACAAACAAAAAGTAAGTCATCCATCAAAAATGAAAAGTACTGTTTAGATGAAATAGCAGCGTTGGTATCTACAGGAGATTTTGAGAGACTAGCTGAGAAGAGCTATACGTTCCTCAGGGTGATAACATATTTTATGGTAGATGTTCTGGGAACATGACTATAACATGACTACCTTCTCAGCAATCTCTATACTTCAATATATAGAGAATTGAGAGGACTGATCTGGGATTGTCCTAGTTTAGACAAACCCAATACAAATAACTGAGAGTAAACAAGAGAGGGAATCGGAAGAATTGCACTCCTAGAACTGTGATCAGGATTCTACAGGATCTGTGAGGGTAGAGGGGATTGACAATGGTGATCAATGTTGCACGTCCTATTCCCATGCAGTAGACAATTTAGTGGATAATAAAAATTCCTGTCCGAGGCAACACATGCAAGGATCCCACAGAGAAAATGATCATTGTGATCCCTGCAGATGTGAGGCAACTGCAAGCTCAAATCCTCCAACAGAGAGGACTTTGCAAGACTATGATAAAACCACGAGAAATATCAAGACAAAATAGGTTAAGAGTAGGCTAAAAGGAATGTCGAGAAAATGGAAGGAGAACCAAAGGAAATGGAAGCATGAATGGAATCAAGAAAGACTGGAGCTTGACAGGATTTTGAAAGTGGATCTTAATAAAGATCGGCAGGTTGAGGACCAAGACGGGAGCTTGGATCATTTAGAGGTTCTGAAGGCATTGACTCGAGCCTTAAGTAAAACAGAGGAAGCCTACTTGGAAATGGCTGATAAGGCCGTCGCGGAAAATACAGAGTTGGCTCTGATGGGATCTTGTGTGCTTGTAATGTGGATGAAGGGAGAAGATGTGTATGTGATGAATGTTGGGGACAGTCGGGCAATCTTGGCGAAGAAAATAAAGCCTGATCTGGGTGAAATCGTTTCTATATCTCAGGCAGTGGGAGAATCTCGACCCTGCAGAGACTTGGAACGAATCAGTGAGGAAAACTCACACGATTTGGATGCCTTCGATGATTGCTCGAATGATATGGATCTACCAGGAAAGAAGCCAACCTTAGGTGTTGTGCAGCTATCCTTGGATCACAGTACTGGTGTTGAAGAGGTAATATAATAGTTCTTTATATTGGACTCAACATCATAAACTTGTGTTAATTGATCTTCTTTGTTTTCTACTTTGTTTCATCATTCCAAGTATTTACCTTGTCAAATTGGCATTCTGAGGAATCTTACTGTCAAACTATATGCATTTTAGGATTGATTTGTTTCAGTGGTGTTTCTTCAGGAGGTTCAGAGGATCAAGGCAGAGCATAAAGATGATGTACTGCCTATCATGAATGACCCTGTCAAAGGGACGTTGAAGGTCACATGTGCATTTGGTGCAGGCTTCCTCAAGCAGGTTAGAGATTATTCATTCAGAAATTTACCCAATGCTCAGTATTAGATCAATCTAGGTTAAACTTTGGTTTTGATCTATATCAGCTACCTGGGAAGTTATATTAGCTATAATATCATCCATTAAGATTTTAAATACCTTCATGTAAACACACATAATTTGTATAAAATTCTTATTTTGTTCATAATTTCAAATATTACAAGTAAAATTATGTGACTTTCAATTTCATAGGTTTGCATTTAAGACATTCATCCATTCGGTTTAAATTTTAGCTAGTGAAGTAGATTGATCACATCATGCTCTGGGTCTGATGGATGCTTATATTCTTGTGATTGCAGCTGAAATGGAATGATGCTCTTCTCGAGGTCTTTAAAATTGATTTTGTTGGCACTGCGCCATACATCACCTGCACACCTACTCCTCGTCACCATAGACTGGGTCCTGAAGACCATTATTTGATACTCTCATCAGATGGTTTTTATCGATATTTTACCAATGAATAGGTGGTTAACCATGTGGAATGGTTTATGTCATCTTATCCGGATGGAGATCCTGCCCAACAACTTGTTGAAGAGGTCCTCTTTCGTGCAGCAAAGAAAGCTGGTAAGGAGACTTAAATGCTTGGAAATAGCTTGAAATAAATTTATTTCAATAGTAGTGCTATATGGTGTACTTGATTTTCTGAAGTATTCAATTGGCATATGGATGCAGGGATGGATTTCCATGAGATTTTAGATATACCTCAAGAAGATCGCCGCAAATATCATGACGATGTTTCTATGATGGTCATTTCTTTGGAAGGAAGAATATGGAGATCACAAGTGTAAATAATGTCGGAGCACTAGAGAGTTAGGTGCTCCCACATAAGAGTTGATTCTTTTGTCTCTTTTCAATTTTTCATGTACCATATTTTGAAGCAGAGATTACAGCTTGTAGAGGCCTCTACCGTGTATTTGATGGAAATGGAAAGCTGCAAGTGTTCATCTCTGAAATTTTGCCCTTATTTTGCAATGTTGCTGTTGATAGCTTGGTTTCTTTCTTCCATGGATGCTACATGGAGACTGATACCCTTTTAAAATGATTCAACAGCCTCCTTTTCCATTCCACTGGCAAATTACCCATAACGAAAATGAATATATTTTCTGAGAAATCTTAAATTTGCACCAAGTATTTTTTCTGTCAATGTTCATGAAACTAAACATCAATTTGTCAGGATGCCATTACAACTTATGTAATATTTACATTGGAAGTTAAGTATGATGGGAATATAGGGCTGAAATGATGCAAATGAATATGCCTCTTGCAATGGTTAACTTTGGAGGATTATGTTACCTAATTGGAAAGATTAAACTAATAAATTATATGAAGATTGCATGCTTTCAAAGTTTGCATGTAGTGAAGGATCAGATAAGATGGCAAAACAGGAACTGACTTCATTGTTACATTGACAGTTACATTGACAACAGCTCTGGGTTTTACCTGTATATATAAAATTTCATCGATATGAGCTCTAAAATTTATTGTCATAACAAATTGTAACAAAATAGGTGAAGGATTTAAACTTATAATAACCCTATCTGAATGTTGTAATTTCAATCAATTAACTAACTATGGTGGCAGGAATCAACTACATTTCCCAATATTTCCTGCACAGATTTTAGACTGGCCATTTAAACATTAAACCTGACATATTGTTCGTCACGGAGAAGATGATTAAATGTTTGGAGGATACCTGATAAACACCTGCAAGGAACAATCCCATGTAGTACGGTTCTTCTTCACACAAATGGTGCACAAAGAGCACACTTGCAACCTTCCCACTAGGTCCAATAAAGTGTTTTGTTTTTCCATCACTGTCACATGTCAAATCAGCCAAGGTTGCCTGTGTATTTGGCTTCTCATGCAACCGATGCAAAGGTATTATAGGGAAAACTTGATTTATGGCCCATGAATCAGGTATGGAATGGAAAATAGATAAGTTGATATGATATGTCGCTGATAAGTATTTCTTAAGCTTATCTACTTCATCTGGTAACTCAGAGACTCTACAAAATTTTAAGAAACTAAATGAAATAGCATCATAGACATCTTCAACTTGTTCCCTATGCTCAAGACTTAAGAAACCAAGCTTAAACAAGCTATGGGCTTCTTTTTTTAACCAATTTTCATCATTGTAAGCTTCCTATACATTTTGTTGGCAGATAGTTTTTTTGATATCATATAAAGTTGATAGTAGATATTCATCAGGATTGCAATCTTTCCGAAGCTTTGTGTTTGTATGATATGGAACAACTAAACCTGCATGCAATTCACTTGAATGCAGATCCTCTTGAACAACTGCACCTGAAGTTTGGACCACGATGTGTGGCCATGGTGAACACACTACTCTCTAATGCATCAACATTTCTCCTTGTTAGTAACTCATTATCCCCTGAAATTTTGCTAAATCAATCTATTTGTCAAGGTTGCCCCTTTGCCCCAAATTTGTATATTTGACAATGGATGCCTTGACTCACCTATTTGAAGTTGTTGGCATTCAGGGGCAAGTGAAGGACATCTTACATCCTGATGGGTCAGACATGGTCAACAATCATTTTTCTAATGGATCCTTTATTTCTATGAGTGTTAAGCAGAGCTTGGTTGATGGTGCTCATACTTGTTTGCACATCTTTGGATCTACATTATATGTTGTGGTTAGTGACCACAAGACAATTGTTTATTTTTTAGATTTAGACTCTCAGCCTACTAGATTCCCACAGCTCGGACTTATGTTCGACCGAGGGTAATTGTGAGGTATCTAGGCATTGCATTTGAAATTTTGAAGTGGGGATTCCGCCAATGGCTATCCAAGATTGGTGTACCATGTCTTCAACAATTTTAGAGTAAGCATTGATTTTGGCATCATAAGGACCTCTCATTAGATGGGAAGTTGACAAGGGGGCTGGACAGATCCTTTATGCCTCACACGTTTATTATGTATCTTGTTGGTTGCCTAGTAAGACTCAATCTCAACATTTAGAGCAGATCATGCAATCATACCTATGGTCAAAGTATGGTGGGAAGGAAAATATTCCATAAGGATGGGGGGGCTCATCCCTCACCCAATGTGTTGAAAAATAACATTGCGACATCGAGGCCATTTTGCAGGGATGCGGGGTGGATATTTGGCCAGTCCTTGCAGTAGTATCAACCACAAAGGCTTTAACCTTTGTAACCTTTGTTGCTTTAGCAAAATCTATTAACTCCAACTCTCAATGCAAGATGGGGTGTCGATTGATCTAGAAGATAGGTGAGCACACAAATTACACTGTTTCTAATATGTTTGGAAAGATAATCAGGACCAGTATTTAGTTCTTCTTCAACGCCGCACTCACTAGTGTGCTGCCTTGTTTGGCAATTGTAGCTATCTGGTCCACTCTTCCTTCATTGGGATTTGGCAGTGATTGAGAGTCTCTACTCTGTTTTCCCTAGGAAGATTAAGTGTAAGTTAGCAAAAATTTAGTTATCTGTCTACTTTTTGTTCCATTTATCTGTTTACTTTTTGTTCCATGTGGTGTAATGAGGTACATGACTAGCTATTAACTGTGGGTGAATTATTGATAAGAGATGCTCAATATTTATATTCGGTAACCTATACATACTTCATTTCTGCTTTGCTAGTCATCATCAAAATGGAACCCCCAAAGGGAGGACAATTTAAGTCAAATTTTGATAAGGCTGCAAAAAGAGATCCCAGAAGAGCAGTTAGTGGCAGAAGAGCAGTTAGTGGAAGGGTGATAACGAGCAGGAATGGGGAGATGATTGCAGTCTATATGGAAAAAATATGAATCAACATCAAAAATCAAGCAGGAATGAGGGATCTTATAGCGGAGTTAAATTTTTCCTAGGCCTAGCCTTGAAAGAGTGGCAATGGAATGGAGTGGAATTCTCAAATTATAATCAATGTTGTGATGACAGAATGCATTTCTTCTCGAATTTGGAAGTTTGAACCCCCAATGTCAATGGATTAAAAGGAGGTTTCAGCAGAAAGGTTAGAAATAGATCTCATTATGCTACAAGAGCAGCCAACAAGGTTTCCGATTGGCTTTCTAACATGCCATTGAGTGGCAAGTATATGACATCAAGATTTTCAAAACCTGAGGTTCAAAGGAAGAATAATGAATTATTGAAATTAATAGTAAGTCAAAATGTTGAGACTTAGAAAAAACACTAGGCCTTGGGGAGCTGACATAGATGTCCCTATTTTTTCAATTAGAAAGATTAAGGCAGGATACCTTAAGTTGCAGGACATCAAATTTATGGACTGATTGCAAATCCCTCCATAATTTGTGACAATGGTGGCAGCCATTAGTGAGTAGTATAAATCATAGTTTAATTCTTATGAAGTTTCTGTTTGTTTTCACACCTGGAGAAGAACTGGGCTTGTTAATTCACTTTCTCTCTACATTATCTCAGTCTCTATTAGCCATTAGCAATCAGAAGAAGGCAAGAAAGGAGAGGAGAAAAGCCCAAACGCTCCCTCAAGGAACTGTGAGGAAAGAGGGTCCTGCCTGTCAAATGCATAATTAAAAACAATGGAAATCCTCTAAGGAGACAGTCCAGATTGACAAGCAATATGTTCATAGGCAGGAAGAGTCCTCCACGTGGAATGATACTAAGAAACCCTTTGGGAAGTGAAAATTTTCCTTGAACATGTGCTCCTCAAACAATAAATTCACGAGTCACTTGCCAGTGTGGTGAGAGATTTCAATGACTGGAGGATAATACTCTATTTTTTAAGTTGGAGGTGAGAGAAATCATCAAGGAGGCAATGGAAAAAGCTACGGCATAGTTTGATAAGTGAGTGTGGAAGCATGAGGAAGACAAGAGGGCTGTTGATATTGAGTTAAGGATAGAACATTGCTACAAGCTTGACCGCATTTTCCAGCTTTCCCAATTCAATGCAAAACTAAGTTCAAAGTCAAGGAGATTAGATTGTACATTGATGGTTAAAAGAGAACAAGCAACTAAGTGGATGCCAACAAGGTGCTACTTAGCCACTGGGAGAGGTGCTTGGAGCAGCTGCCTCACTTAATAATTCTGCCAGTGATAAGCTCAAACAACAATGATGACAACCCAAGCCAAAAAACAAGACAATCCATAAAATGTACAATAAATCCCCATTATGCTTATTAGTTGGTAAAGGAGGGACAAACAGTCTTTGTATTATTAATGCTCTTAATAATGCTGAAAAAAAATTGATGCAAACATCAGAAATAATCTGAAATCCTCTTGTACATGTAGCTGATAACAATGTTGCCAGAAGCAAGAATGCGGATGGAAAAAAAAAATAGGAACTGGGAAGCGTGAATCCCAAAAAATAGAAATTTTCAAAAAAAAAAATGAGAAAATGAAAGATAAAGAAGATATAAAACAGTATAAATGCAAATATATTTCAATATTTTACTTCTTAAACAATAAAGCATGAGAAATTACATCATGATTCATGGTTCATATGAAAATGATGAATAAATTTTTTTTTCAAAGAAAACCTCCCAAGATCCCCCCACCCCCCCTTCCCCAAAATATCCAGATGGAGAGCAGGACAATCACCAACCACAATAGCAGCTGGAAACCCTGACAGACTCGATTGGCTTTGAACCTGTGACCTATGCCATCCCCATCAACAGCATGCCTTTGGCAGATGGTTCAACTAATTGAGCCAACCCTTGGGCCTACATAACTATTATTTATTGGCCAAATTTTGGAATTTAAAATGACTACACACCAAATTGTGGAAGCTGCAAAAATTGAGCTATGAAGATCAACTCAAAGTATTAGTGCAACTGCTCCACAATCTCATCATCCTTGTAAACAACCAAAGACCACCATGGAGAGTAGGACAACCACCAGCCACAATAGCAACTAGAAACCCTGACAAACTCAACTGGCTTTGAACCTGTGACCTATGCCATCCACATCAACAACATGCTTTTGGCATATGGTTCAACTAATTGAGCCAACCCTGGGGCCTACATAACTATTATTTATTAGCCAAATTTTTTAATCTACAATATGACTACACACCAAATTGTGGAAGCTACAAAAATTGAGTTATGAAGATCAGCTCAAAGCATTAGTGCAACTGCTCCACAATCTCATCACCCTTGTAAACATCCAAAGACCACCCTGTGTTCATCATCCAACTTCTTGTTTACTCTGCAAGCGAGAGGCTACATCATAGTGGACAACAGAGTGCCTGAAGAATGGATGGATGAATTAGCTAAAAGGGTTTTTATTCCATTATTTGGCATTCGTATGCACATCCTAATGAACTTTCAACTTATGTACTCTTTTATTTATTACCTCATTTTACTCTCACATAGGGAAATTCATTTTTAAATTTGATATGTTCACTACAATAATTCTTGGTAAGGTCCATTATTTGCTCATATAAAAAATAAATAAATTATATTTAATATATATATATATATATAATAATAATAATAATTGTAAACAATTTTCGGATGATGTTTTTAAAAGATATCCTAGACAAATTCTGCTAGGCCAGGAAAATGCTACTTCTTTTATCTTTTTTACCATCCCTGATACCCTCCCTTCATACCTGACTGTCGGAATCTTCAACTTTATCTCAGTTACCAAGATAACAGACATTACTTTGACAATTCAATTGGTTATATTTCCTTCTCCATAGAAAGCTCTACTAGTGATGTTTCCAATACATCATTCTTAGTGAGACAAAAATGCAGATGGATAGATTAAAGAAAAATGAACCTCGATCCTTGAAATAAACATTATAGTCATTAAACAATATTTCCTTAATATGGAAGAAAAAGTAATAGATAAAGATAAGATAATTTTATTAATGTCCAACGAATGACCACAAAAAAGTCAATGGGATTGCTGGTTACAATGATTACAACATACTAGCTGGTGGACCAAACGGTCTCCTTTCTTTATAAGAGCAGGAAAATAAAAACTACAAAGAATATGAAAGTAAAAGTCTGGATGACTAAAACATCTTGACAATGAGTTGTGGTGAAGAAGTCCTAGAGGAGAAGGATGAGCCTCCTGAGTGAGGGTAGACTCCTTCTCCTAGCATCCGAGGCTGTTAGAAGAGGACTGAAGGAAACTTGTCAATGTCTGTTGCCCTGAAGAGGATTTCGACTGCTGTCGCTACTGTCGGGAGGATTTGGGGTGCCCCCTAGAGGTGGGGGGGTGCCTAGTTCTGGATCACTGATGGGGTCTAGTGGGACAAGATTCCCGGATCCGCACTGACCTAGAGTCATGGTCTAAGGATCGATTGGTGGCTCTCTTGGTGCCCTGTGATGCTGGGAGTGCTTTGAAGAAGTCAGTGATCCTATGCGTGGTGGCCAAGGCAGACAGAGGCTAGAGTAGAGTCAAACGGTGTCTAAAGGTCTCCTTGAGGTAAAGTGCCAAGCATCTCTGGTTGGTGTATCTAAGGAAGTTGGCTGATAAGAAATAAAAGTGCCCGCAGATCCCATAGTAGATGGGGCATCTGAAAATGAAGTGTGACTCAATTTCCACCTCCTGTAAGTGACAAAGTTGACCGATCCTCTCTGTCCTATCAATATGGTGGTTTGTTTCCACCCAAAGCTTGTGCGATCCAACTCTGAGCTGCCCAAGGGGGATCCTGATGGCATGCATCCAATGCTGGAGGGTATAAGGGGGTCGAGTGATGAGTCCATCTCTAATCTCCAGGAAGTGCTTAGCGTAGAAGGCCATCTTTGTGAGCAGACCGCCCAGAGGATTGACCCATTGTGTTGTCGGCTAAGAAATAGCTGAGAGGG